>PVJA010003956.1:30928-90200 GCA_004027025.1 Myocastor coypus | reverse complement strand
AAAGAAAGAAAGAAAGAAAGAAAGAAAGAAAGAAAGAAAGAAAGAAAGAAAGAAAGGCCGGGTGTGGTGGCTAATGCCTGTAATCCCAGCACTCAGGAGGCTGAGGCAGGAGGATTGATGTGAGTTCGAGACCAGCCTGGGCTACAAAAGTGAGCTCAAAGCCAGCCTCAACTGCATAGCAAGACCCTGTCTCAAAAAGACAAAAAAAAGAAAGAAAAAAGAAAGAAATGTCTGTCACAGTACCTCAAACTCCTTTTTACAAATCTGCATCAAAACCTCTACAGGACTGTTCATTGAGCTGTTTGATAAAGTCATAAATGATGTACACTAAAGCCTACATATTCAAAGTACAGAATTTGTGGTTTTGTGTTGTTGCTATTGGTTGTTTTTGTTGTTTGTTTGTTTGTTTGTTTGTTTGTTTTGGAGATACCAGGGATCAAACTCAACTACTTATTCCACTGAGCTATCTCCCTGGCTCAAAGTACACAATTCAAAAACATTGAACAGGCTTTTATCTTGACTAACATCCATTAAATGGATAAATGCATAAAATACACTAACTTTCTGGCTTAGTTATAATTCTTGCACAACTAAATCATAAGAAGGAGAGTACATTCGATTGCACTCTATGCCCCTAGTGTCTTCCTAAGTACTGGGTTCATGGGAGTTTTACATATCTATAATGTACTAATAATCTATACATTATCAACATAATACTCTTAGATCACTGTACATAGACTGCAAAAGCCTCAGAGCATCTACTTTTTTGCTGCTTATTTGGTTTTGCCCCATAAGCTGGGTTTCAGGACTGAGCAGTTGTCAGGGGCACTTACAGGAAGCATATGACAGACAGGATAGGACCTTCTGAGAGGTCCAGACCTGCAGTGGATCACAGCTTCTAGATGGTGCAGGAGCTGTCAGAAGACCACGGATTACAGCTGCCTCTGCTGAAATGGATTAGAGATGAGTGCAGCCTGAAGTTCTAGAAAGCAGCGGAAAAGGGCTGAGATACATGAAGTTGGTTAAAGCAGTGCAGGGGATACGAAGCTGTGGTTGTCAGTCGTGGTTTAAAATCGACTTCACAGTGCTATTTTGCTAAGGCCTCTGGGCAGATTTTCATTTGCTCCAGCAACAATATCAGTTTGGCTCCAAACTGATGAGCATCTGCTAATTTTTCTAACTGCTTTAATCATTTTGGGGACTCTGCTTTAGAGCTGCTCCAAATCTCCTCCTTCTCACTAAAGTTTCAAATCTTCAAAGCCTATGCCAATTTTAATGAAGGACTATGAGGATTACCTTATGTTCCTGCATTCGATATTCCTATTTAATATTCTATTCTTTGTCTCAATTAAATTTAGCAAAATGCAAACCACAAAAACTTGAATTTCTAGGAGTCAATGACTTGCAAAACAGAAATTTGAAATGAATCTAAACTCACATATAAACAGAAAGCAATTAATGTGTGTCTCTTACTGTAGTGTTTTAAAGGATAAGGACTTTGACAGGGATAGTTTTTCCTTAAGCACTTGGCAGTCTCTGGCTTTTGTTGATGTTGTTGTTACTTTACTATTTTCATTTTAATCCTAATCCTAATCAACTTTAATTAGAAATTCAAAAATAATAGGAATGAAGGAAAAGAAACAAAATATTGAAAGTACTTGCATTAAGACAGTCCTTAAACTTTCAGCGCTTTCAATTTAATAATCCAGTGTATGGTATGGAGAGGAACAGAAAGTAAAAAACAGAATTCAAGGAAAAATATGAAATACAGAGAAAGGAACTTTGCGCAATGGGTGGTGGATTGAGTATGTGTTCCAAGTACATGTGGCGAAGGTGGGAGAAAACAAACTGGAGACAGAAATAGAGATGTTTGCCCTGAAACAGAGTAAGTGCAGTGTGATGAATCCTGCAATTCCTCCACTCATCAAAATCTGTTCCGTGTCAGCCTGGAGAGTCCTACACACGAAGCACAGCTCGAATGATTTCTCACTATTGAGAGAAAAAGTGGAACTAAACAGCTGGTCCTATTTTTGTCTTGTCCGCAAAGGTCTCAGTCATCCTTTGGGAAATTGTAGCTTTCTCTAACCAGTATATTTTTATTCATGTAACAATGTGCGGGACAGTTCACAAATTCCCCAGCAGCATATCTTTAGACGAGTGAACGGGTCATTAACTAAAGCCTCACCTGCTTAAGATGAATTCCAAAATTCGAGGTTGTCTCTGATGGCTTTTACAAAGTGGCTATAAATGGATGCAAAACATCAGTTTTACAAGAAGAGGTCTGAGAATTTCAATAGGTCTCGAGAAGTTACAAGTGCTTCAAAGCAAGACTTAATAGGAAATATAGATGCCAGTACAGAAGCCGGAGAACAATTTATAAATCACTCTGACTTCGCTATGCAAAATTATTTATTGAAATTAGGTGTTTCTGCGTTCAGAACACTTAATAGCAATTAAAATAAAGTGAACATTGGGCTGGCAAGATAACTCAGCAGACTAATTGTCTGGTGAGGCAAGTGCAGGGGCCTGGGTTCCATCCCTGGTCCCTCATGCTGTGCTGGCCCCACCAACAGGCACATTGAGCCAGCGATGGAGTCTGGTTGTGGTGGTGTGTGTGTGCCTGTAATCCCAGTGCTGGGAAGGCTGAAACCAGGAGGATCGCTACCAGTTCAAGCTGTGTAGTGAGATTCAGCACAAAAACAAATAAATTAATTAAATAATTAATTAAATAACATGGACATTGTTTCTATAGTAAAGGTGTACTTTTTGGTTAAACTATTACTATGAAAAAAGGGGTTTTTTTCCTTCTCAATTTGTCTTCATTAATTTGAGCTATTTTTACAAACTCCTATGGAACATTCAATGCCATTAGCCGCTATGATCAGCCCTATGTATTCAGAGGCAAACAGTTATGGTTCTTATTTCTAAGGAGTTTGTAAAGTAGAGATAACAGCTATAAATTACTTCCCTGAAGTAGACAGGTCTACTGGCAAAGAACTCTCATGTGTGTGACAACTGTGCTGAGAAAAGATCCGAGTGCTTTCAGGGTAGAAGTATAAGATACAACTGCTTAAGATAGAGCAGGAATGCAGGGGGAGATAGTATTTGAAATAAGTCATGAATAAGGTTAGGAGTTAGCTACATAAAAGCAAAGGATAAGAAGCAGGTTGGAAGAGTATGCCTATTCTACCCAAGGAAAGAGATTCAGCTAAAGGATACAGACAAACACGTACACACGCACGTGTACAAACAGTCCTATGTATATATTCCCCTTTGTTTGAGTGCTGGCATATTTCACTCATGATATTCAACTCAGGACGAGAGGAAAGGTGTTTTTAACCTGGTGCAACTGAGATGTGTTATGTGACCTTGAGCAAGATGTTCATAGTCTTAGTGTCTCAGTTCTTGTTGTGCAATGGAAGGAATGGATTTTCTTGATGTCTCTGGTCACATCCAGTGAATTACAAGGTACAATTTTACTTGATCTTAAAAGCATAGATTTTTATTCCTTTTTAAAAATCCCTTTTTCCTTCTCATCATCTTCCTCTATACCCACTGCATAGTCCCCTTCTCATTCTTTTCCTTTTTCTTTTTTTACTTGCTTGTAGTACATAATATTTGCATTCTTTATGTGGGGTTGTATATCCATGTAACAGACCCAAACACCATGTTTTGATCTATATTCGTTTTTTTGTTTGTTTGTTTCATTTTATTCTTTTATTTTATTTTTGCCATTCCAGAGATCTAACTCAGATCTTTGTGCTTGCCAGGCAGGCGCTTGTGCCACTGAGCTATCTCTCTGGCGCTACGCAGGCTATTTGGGAAGGTCTGCTCCCGTACCAAGATTCACAAACAAAAACGTAGGGAGCAGGATATGGTGGCACAGCACACCAGCTCAGTTCTACCGTGAGATCACCTTCCTTTCCCAAGACCAGAGCCTGGAGATAGGTGAAAAATCTCAATAAACTCGGAGTGAAAGCCACCATGTGGATCAATTACCCATCTGTTCACTAGGCAGGCCCATGCTATTTATTGCACAAGTCAGCTTCCCTCCATCCCTTGATCCCCTCCCCCCCTGAGAATGATATAACTCTCTGTGTTCTCTAGTTTTTTTTAATTCTGGGTTTTTTCATATAAGTAAGCCAAAGTGATTTTTAAGCTCGAGTGTTTGATTTACTTCCTTTATAGTATCCAGGTGCATTCATATTCATGCAAATGATTCAAGGCTATCATTCTTTTTGGCAAAGTAATACTCTATGGTGTATAAATACTACAGGTTCTTTTTCCATTCATATGTTATACTTCCCAGAAGGAATGCAAATGTTGTATACTACATGTGTGTACTAATAAACTAAATAAAGAAAAAATTACATCCCATGAATAAATAAAATACATAGTACAGGAAGTACAAGAATAATAGATAGGAAGTGATTAAGACTACCTCTATAGTTTTGTCCTATAAAAGTGAAAATATCTGAAACTCACATCACCAGAAGCCATTGCACATCACTAAATTTGTTTTTACTCTTTTGTTGTTTGTTATCATACAAGTCTTTGGGTAGAAATTTGACATTTTTCTATAAAATTAGCAACACTTTTTCTCCTAAACTTCAGGCTTGAAAAATGCCTCTGAAAATCAAGACTTTATGCCATACAATTGATACATAGTGCTTTATAACATTATATCTGGTTCTTGCAAAGCAAGTGGCAATGATAGAGAACCCGTGCAACACACAGCACTGAGTTTCAGGTGACAGAGAGAACTAAATAGCTGGAAACACACTAGGCATGCACAAAATCTACTGCTCCTATCTGGATATCTTTAGGATTATTACTCATTAAATATGAAAATCAGAGTTCAGAAACTGTATAATGCCAAAGAGAGCCCAGACACATAGTGCCTTCTGCAAAGGAAAATTTTAAACTGAGAATCAAAGGGGCCAGGGAGATAGCTCCGTAGCACAAGTGCCTGCCTGGAAAGTGCAAGGTCATGAGTTCGAACCCAGGTCCCCCCCCCCCAAAAAAAAAGATATGGATCAATGTTTCATTCCTCTGGCTCTTGATCCTTATTCACATCATGAGGAAGTAATCGGAAAGTAACTACAAAATATCCTCGGGATTTACACTCTTTTAATGATGCAGTTAGGCTTTGTTTAAATTAACAGTGGGCCAATTGCTGGCCAGCACATCACCAACTACCTAGCTGTTGGTGTATTTATGGTAACATATTTGCATACATGCCTTTATGTGTAAAGACAAACGATGTGATACTATATCTTCTCAAAATGGGCTTAAAATGTTTCTTAGGAAAATGAAAAATTGAAATTAGTTATCAAAAATGTTTTCATGTATAATATGCTTGGGCAAAATCTCAAAAGATATTTGCACATTAAAGTAACTACTATATTTGAAAATTGCATGTTAGGACGTAAATTTCACTGTAGGTGGCAGGAAAAGTCTAAAAATGTATTTGAATGATTCCCCCGCATGATCTACCATACTGGTAATAATAATCAGGATGAAGAAAAAGCAGGGAGCTAGTGATTTCTTTTGGAAACACAAAGTCCCACTGTGTCTCCTGACTTAGTGAAAGGCCCAGTGGAAATCTGGATAAAATAGAAGAGTCTATTTGGAGAAGGGACTACTTTTGCCCTCAGGATGTTCAGCAGTTTACTGCACACTGGGGAACACCTAGATCTTCCCCACTTTGGTTTCAATTGCGTTTGGTATTGATCCAAACCATTTAGAAATGAATATGGCAACATCCTCCTATTTAAAGGTCGTGAGCATCTGTAACTGTTGTCTTTTTCATTGTTGTTGTTTGCTTATTATCTTAATACTTGACATTTATAGCATATTTTTTCTAAAGAGCTCCCTGGAGTTCTATAAGGTGTCAAGCAAAGACAAATGAATAGGAAGGCACTCTGTGCTCTGTAGACAGAAGGAGATGCACTCTGGCCCTGCTGCTTTCTAGGAAGAACCTGGGTTGTCTCTTCCTTGCTGTATTACTCCAACAGAACAAGCTCAGCTCAGGCGCAACTCTCAGGTTTTCTTCTCTTTCTTCTCTCAATCTCTCTGACACACAAACACCTACTCCCACGCTACACACAGACACCTGTGTTTCAGTGCTTACAGTTAGCCTGGTGGCTCCCAAACCTACATATAAGATCCTGTAAGATAGCTTCCCAAGGCTCAGCTCCATATGCACAACCAGCTTGGTAAAATAAAAGTTATTATTTATAGATCTTTATAAAATATATTTTACAACTTTATTTGATATTCAAAATGCATTTTGGAATGTACAGATTTATTTTAAGCTTAGCCTGAGTTTCAAGTATTTTAAAGAATTATATAGGACCCTTGAAGGCAGACAATAATGAGGAATAGTCAAGTTTGGGCGCATAGCCTAGAATATTTGGGGCTACCTAGGAGTTTACAAATGAGATCTAGGGAGACATCTACAAGGAAATGTAGAGTTATATTTGAGAAATATTGATGGCAATTAAATGTGAATGAGTTTTATGTAAGCCCTTACATGTATTTTAATTATCCTCTAAAGTATATAGCCCATATTGAGAATTATATTAGACAATAATGACATTTTAATTATAAGTACTAACAAATACAGGCATTTTTTTTTTCCAATTCCTTTTTAAATCATACATAGCTAGGAAATTCATCCTGACTGACTTACATGCCAGGCCCATTAACAAGGACATTCTTCTTAGTTAGCAGTCCCTAACAAGTTATCACATGATGAATTCTTTTCAGTGATCGGATTGTCACCCCTCTCCAACTCACCCCCAGTATGCTCCACTCTACTTTCTCAACTCAATGAATGCTACTGACTATAATCTCATTCCCCAGAAAGCCAGAGGTAGTGGGCTGGGAAGATTCACAGCACTCATTTTGATACTGCGCATGTTTCATACCTGAGTTAGTGAGCAGATTCTTTTGGCTTTTCCTTCGCAATCATGATCTCACATGGATCCTATCTCTCATGCATTCATCATTGAGTTATATTATATAAGAGACATCCATTTCATATGGCCACCTTACCAAATGCCACTCTAATGAGTCAGTCTGTCTGAGAAACCACTCATCTTATATATCAGTGAATCACATTTAATTGTCCTGCTTCTTGTCTTTTAAGACCTTTAATGCATTTCCATCTTCTTTATCCAGTGACTGTATCAGTACTTTCAGGCATAGGTCTCCTTCTCCAATCCAAGCACTTTCATTCCTGCCTCCTTATCTTGTTGCACAGTGTTGGCTTCTAACACTAGATATTTATCTCTATTTTTGGTCTTTAAGGCGATGAGCTATCTGCCCAGCCCTATAAAACCTTTCCCAAAAAGGAACACTATATTAGGTTGATGGTCTATGATAAAGTTCTCCTACATAAATGGACACTATTTTAATGATATAAGATTATAATATATGTGTATCTATTATATAGATATATTTATATTTGTAACTTAATTTTAGATTATATATCTCTTAAGGTTCATTTATAACACTTGACTCCAAGGTGTGTCACTTGGCAGAATGAAACTAAAGCATTATTCTGCTCAAAAGTATCTCCTGGGGCCCGGCGGGATGGCTCAGTGGTCTAAAGCGCCTGCTTGGGGAAGCTTGGGCGGCTTCAGGGACCGTGGTTCGATCCCCGGCACCACATGCTGCGCCAGCCCTGCCCTTGGGGCGGGCTGAGCCAGCCATGAAAATGAGTGAATAAACAAACAAAGGTTCTGAAACCATAAATAAATAAATAAAAATTTTTAAAAAAAGTATCTCCTGTTCATATTTAACTGACTAGAAATGCACTCAGTTGGTGAAACTTCCCTTCTATATTATTCACACGTTTAAAGAGGTTGGAATCTACCAACTGTACACTCACATGTTTAAATTATTTTAATCATATGTTACTCCCTGTTGAGAGAGAACAGTCATATCTGTAAAGAATAAGAATAACTTTGGAAAGAAAGGTGCTGAGCAAATACGCAGAAATCTGTAGTAGGCAGACAGTGGAGAGTGTAGGGAGGAGAAAGCAGTCCTAAACAGTTTAGATTCATGAGGGATCCCACTGTAACTTCTATTAACACATCTATGATACTCTTGATCCTTAGTAATCATGTCATATTTTCTAAAGTTACAGAGCCATGCACTAGACACACTAGATTGAAATAATCATTAGATATCGTTCTGTATCCATTTGTTTAACTGATGTGTGTTCTTTTGCTTGTCTTTCTTCTCTTGGCTTCGTCATGGATATAACAAAGTTATGAGGTTTTATAAGGTAATGTAGAAATAACCTCAGAGAAGTAAGCATTTCAATCTATAATCTGGCCTGCCTATGTAAATAGACTGTGTTGTCGAGCATTGGTATGCTGACATTATTAGGCAAGCAATATAGTAGAAAAAAAATAGTTCAGAGGTTTGGATTCACTGAATACTAATCTCAGTGCTCTTGAATAACTGTATAAACTTACACTTTCCACATCTCAGCTGTAAAATGGGGGCGGAGGGTGGCAAGCTAGGAGAGTTTCCTGGATTTCTTCCCGTTTTAACAATGTGTACTTTTTCTAATTACACATGCTTCTTGTACCTCTTTTCTGTGATTTCATGTGAGATCTTAATGGTTAGGAGTATGAGGGTAATTTTTTGACTAGTGGGTTGATTATACTATTTAACTTATAGAGTTGTGTTAAGGATATGAAATTATGTGTATCACTGTGCATTGTGAACTACAAAGATATATGATTTTACAAAGCAAATTATTATTGGATATTTCAATTATTGGGTATTTGCTTCAGGCTTAATAAGAACCATGATACCTCATTGTGCATCCAGTAGAGGGAGACATGTTTAGATTATATTTCTTTTTCAAACAGAATCAGTTAATTGCTATGTGAACATATGTTTATAAAAATTAAAATGAAATTCCTTATTTGCAAATAGTTCACTTGAATGCATGCAGTACAAACATATGTTGCAACTCTATAAGATTAAGAACCTGAAAGACAAGGAAAATATGGGGAAAGAATGTAAGTTTTCTGGGCTTAGTTTATTACAAAACTCAAAGAGCCCTGCTGTAAAGCATGTCATATTCCTATGACATCTTTCTGCATATGTCCAACTGGAAATCAGTGATATTTTGGTATCAGTTTAGTTTAGGAATCAATCCAGAATTCTAAAAGTAGAGCTTCTAAGTTTCTCCTGAAAAAAACAAAAAAACAACAATAACAACAACAACAAAAAAAAAAACACCAAATTGTTCCTGCAACTACCTTTTCAGTTCTTTCCCATTTTATCAACCTAAATTATAAGAATGAATGAATGAATGAATGAATTCAAATTATTTGTTGCCTTTCGTATTATTTTTTTACTTCCATATCCATCTAGTTGACAAGTCTCATTAGTCTTTCTGCATGATTTCTCTGAACACTTTCAGTGTCATTTCTCTTAGCTTCTTTCTACGATCTGTTTTCTCTGCTATTTCAGAAACTTTATAACTGGTCTTCCTTGACTTTCACATGTCCCCATGTATCTCCCAATTCAATGCCAGTTATCTTCATAAAATATGCATCTAATTATGTCACTTTCTTGTTCAAAGCTTTTAATGGTTCCCTACTGCATGCAGAATAAAGGCCAAACTCATTAACATGTCTGTCAAGACCCTCACCAATCTCAACTCAAAAAAAGAGTTATTGTCCAGTTTTAATTTTTTTCTACCTCTCCCTATACACCTTTGCCTAAAACTTACCTTCCCTCCTAATACAAATACATTGAATGAGGGTCTTCATTCCTCTTATTTCTTAGGAAGTAAAAATGCATTGAATCAATCTGCCATTTTTCTTTTTCATTATTTCACCAGCAACTTTATGAGATATCTAATTAGTTTTTCTACTCCCCACACTTCACTTGCTAGTTTCCCATTGTTGAAATCTCCCTCAAATATCAGCATTTCAACTCATTTCCAGAATCTGAACTAGCTTTCTAAATATAAATAAGGCATGACTTTATATCATAGTTATTGTGACATTCAGGGCAGACCCTAACCCCAGTTCAATAGGTCTTGAAGTTATAGGTTCTAAATCAGGCTGGTTCTCATGGCCATTCTATGAAAAAGTATTTACCTCCTGCACTCCCTTGCACATCATTTTAGGGCTCCTAAAGGGATATTTTCTCCCATCTTTCTTCTTTTTTTTTTTTTTTTTTTTGTCTTTTGGAGACAGGGTCTCACTATGCAGTTGAGGCTGGCCTTGAGCTCACTTTTGTAGCCCAGGCTGGTCTCGAACTCGCATCAATCCTCCTGCCTCAGCCTCCCAAGTGCTGGGATTACAGGCGTGCGCCACCACGCCCGGCGTGTCCATCTTCCTTCTTCCTGAGAGTTCACCTTAGGATTCACACTTGGATCTCAGTAGTGCTCCTAAAGATGAGCACTCCGGTCTTCTATTATTTTGCTATAATGGCCAGCACCAAAGAGAAGAATCAGCCTGTGGGTTGGTTAATTTTTCACCCTGCTCTACTGGCACAGTAAGTTTGAAAGACCAACTTTATAGTAGTACAAAGATAATGTCCATATTCTTTAGGTATGGATTTCAGCATCAGTCTCTCATTAGACGTGCCAGAAGGCACAATGTCTGTTTTGTACATCGTTTCCACCGAGTTTAGCATTGTGCTTATTATACAGCAAGTCTCAAAAATCTTGATTATTTTAATGAGTGTTTTTCTGTATGGCAACAGGACTGATGAGGCAGGTCTTGGACATCTTCTTCCTTTCATCTGAGCAACAGTCTTAACATTCATTACTGAAAGCAGAGACAGTTGAGAATGTAAGTCACAAGCCAGATAGGAAAGGTAGCAGGCAAACTTCTGGAACCCTTTGAATAATATAATGACCCAATGCTGAGTTTGCTTTGCAGCTCAATATTGTCAGTAAACTCTGGAAAAAACATATTAGTGCTATTTACATGACTTATAGCCTTGAGATATTTAACTAGGCATTCCATTTAGATTTAGCAGGATAGCTATTGCCTGAAAATAAATATAGTTATGATGTGCAAAAATATCTAGCAAAGCTTAGATATTAAATAGCATCTGCTCACCTTGCTATGCATTCCATAATCATAGTGAAACATATTTATATTACACTGATATTTGATTAGCATATAATAACTGTATTAAGGGTAAAAAATTATGCTTGATGAAAAGCAACAACTACAACACTTCTTTTCCTGACTAGTTGATATAAACGACAGTCTGCTTGGCATTCTGTCAGTTTTTATTTGATGAGCAGTGATGTTCTACAAGGATATGTCAGAATTGAAATAATATAATGAGGAGAAAGGCTGACTTAAAGAAAACCTTGACCCTGGTGACAGCATGTATTGTGTTGGGGAAGGTCCACCCATCAAGAGAACGTTCAGTCAACTTGATCTTCTCTTTATGTCCATTGTTACCCCACAGCCTAAGCCAGTTACCACTGGATATTGAAATTGTTCCTCCCTTGGTTTCTTCATTAAAGTACTGTTTCTCTATGTCTGTTTCCATGTGGTATTCAGAGAAGACCTAGAATACATTAGCAGATCAGATCTAAACCCTGGCTAAAAACTGCCATGAGCCATTCAAATCACTAGGGTAAAAGTGAATTTCCTTGTTTTGGAATCTTTTATGACCCCTCTATAATTTCTGATTTTGTCAATTTTTTTCCAGCTACTAACTCAATATATGCAGAAGCTACATTAAATGTCATTGTCCTTCTTGGGCTTCCTGGTGCACAATGTACACCAGGAAAGCCTACTTCAGTGGTTTTGTACATGGCATTTATTTTACCTGGAAACTCTTGTTGGCCTATTTTCATAGCTTCTGCTATTTTAGCATTCACCTTAAATATTATCTATCAAAGTTACTTTGTTTGATAACTTTTCCTTATGGTCCTCTCACTATGACTCCAGGTCATTTGTTATCTCAGTATTTCACACATATTTCATAGATAGATAGATAGATGATAGGTAGGTAGGTAGATAGATAGATAGATAGAAAAATAGATATGTGTGTGTATGTGTGTGTGTGTGTGTGTGTGTGTGTGTGTTTAGGTTAATCTTCATTCACTATCATATCAATAACTGTATACTGAGTGAATGAATGAATCATAAACCTCCCAAACATGTCTCTGTTCCTTCTTAATTTTCTTTGGCCTATTTTCTAATTGTAGGAATGTGAGTCACTATAATAAACATAAGCAGAAATTTGCATGGCCTGATTGTCTGCCTGTGCTAATACCTTGCTATCCTATAGGTGCTACTTTTGTCATCTTTCTAGTTATCACAGTGATCTTCTCATAATTGAAAACCGTAGCAGTGTAGACAAGGCTTTCCTTTGAAATCATAAGCTGTACTGGATAAGCATACTGGTATGCAAATGTATCCATAATTGTAGGTAAATTTGTGGGTCATCATAAGCAGAAGGGAGTTGTAAGCATGCAAGTATCAGTTCAGGAATCTCAGAGACCTTATGTAAACAGGTACTGATCCAGGAAATTAGGCCCACAGAAACAATGTGTGAATAAAAGGTGCTTAGAAGGAGACGATAGGATAATGATGGATAGGATAACTGACAGAATAATGAAGATGCACAAAGGTATGCAAGACTATGAGTAATCTTCATCATGCAGAGTTTGTGTAGAATGTGTTACATTACAAGTGGACCTATAGGAAGAATTTGGACCTTATTTACCTGCCTGAAGCTGACTGATTTTAAGTGTGAAACACCTGTGAATTTAGTTGTATTTGAAGGAGCCAGATTCCAAAGGAAATTCACAAGGCATAGTTCCATGCTTAGGAGCATAAGCTGAGGTACTTGAATATTGCTAAACTATGATGTAACCATTGAGAATATTCTAGAGAGATTCTAAGAAGAAGCCTAAGAATTCTGCATTTCTAGTTCATACAGAAATGCTAACTCCACTTATGAAAGTAAAGGACAGGAATGGGGTTATTATGATTAAAACCTTACAACTGCAGAAATATAGAGTAGTACATTAATAATGTTATAGACGTGTTTAGCATAAAAGGTAAGCAGTTTTGCTAAATTAGCTGTACATTCTAGGCTGCATCTGGATTTCATGGAAGTCTATTACCTTAGAAAGATAAACAGAAGAATAAACCTTTCATGTTTCTTAGGATACTCAGATGTTTGCCAGTTTTTTGTTGTTCTTACAGCATTTGTCCCTGGAGAGTGCCAGAATTTTCTAAAGCCTCTTTTAGAAAGGCAGTATGTTATTTTAAAGTAGTAGTTAAGATCATCTAACTTGGGCGATGATAGCTGTTTCACATGGCTAACAGTCACACTTGCCTCACAAATATCCCAAAAGTATGTTCACATTTTCTAACACTCTCGACAGAATGTGTATAGAGTACACTGCAGAAAAATAGGCTATATAAATTTCAGGAATTCTATTTGTATTCCTCACATATTTCTTAGGAAAGTAAGCACAGATGTTAATATCAACATGGTTACACAGGTCTGACCTTAAGGATGAGATATATTATCCAACTTTATGAACTATTGGATTTATTAAGAAGGAGAGTTTATAGGGGAGAGAGAACAAGGAGGACTCTATGAACGAGTAAAAAAGAAAAGGTCGCAGAGAGACCATACTGTTCAAATCAAAGTAGATAGATTTATTATATATTGTAGGTAGTGAGGTAAATCACAGGAGTGGGCTTGGGCATTTAATCAATCATTTATCCATTGTTCTAAAGAACACTCTTGGGCCTCATGTTGCGTTAAACAACTATACTTAACAATCTGTCTTGGCATAAACACTAAATATGACATTATACTTATATAATAAGTTTCATGATTTTCTTTTTTACCCAAAGCTTCACGCAACCTTAGTCAACATTTTATATCTGAGTTAAATCCTCAGCCCAACCTTTCTAATTTTCAATTTCTTCAGAAATACAGACTACTTGTGTTACACTGAATTGCTGAGTACTCTAAGTTATTTCTAAGATACAGCCTTATTTTTTTAGAAAAAGTATTTCATTTTAAATGCTCATAATAAGTCAATTTAGTTTAACAAAAGTTGCCAAGAAATGGGCCTTACTTAATGAACAAGCTTAAAAACTAATAACTGCCTTTTAAATTATTTTTGTACAAATACGTACTTATAGTTTTATCTAGTTTAAGCATTCTTTAATATCCTTTTCTCAGGCTAACTGTGGAGACAAACCCCAAATCACATTAGTTTATGACAAATTGCATATTTTTACTGTTTTCTTGTAAATTAAGTCACATTTCCTCCTAATACCACCAAAGTTCTGCCAGTAGCTTGAGATTACTCCTTGCAGGCATCAGATGACACTCATAGATAAACATTTGTATAAATAATATGTTACCATCCCACCATACTTCATTGTCCTGGAAATGCCTCTTCTCTTCTTCATACAAAATCCAGTCTATGGATAAGAAGACATGCTTTCACTCATCCTCTCCCTCAGACTGTATGGAGTCCCAGTGAAGGTCACACAATACCCAGCACCATCACTGGCCACAGATGCTCAAGTGTCTTTTCTTCCTCTTGACAGTGGCACAACATCACACAGTGGAAGATCATAGGGTATGTATAATATGTCTAAGTCTTCCTCTACTTGAATACTTCATTCCTAAGAGCTCACAAGAAGTCTAATAGGGAAAGTCAAGTTTGCGCTGGCATAGGATAGGGAAAGGCAGCTACTCTTGTCCCTGCAGTCCTAGCAGAGAGTTATGTTATTGTTGTATCTCCCTTTGACACCTTAAAGTCATCTTATCCATTGAGGAATTATGAGTTTTCTAATTTGACTAATTGGTTAACTGGTTAATGTAAGGTTTTTTTGCTGTTGTTGTTTTTGGGTTTTTTTGAGACTGAGTCTCCCTGAGTACTTCGGGCTGCCCTGAAACTCACTATGTAACCCTGGCTAGCCTTGAATTTGTGTGATACTTCTACCTCATTTTCTTGGTTGGTGGGATTTCAGATCTGTGCTACCTCACCCAGGTAGCCTTTTCTGTACAAAATAGGCTCAAAGTTGTCAACAATGAAGCTACAACTTAGACACAGATTTATATGAACGCACAGTACAAAGATCATTAACTGACTTTATAGATCTTGAAGTTCTGCTAATCAGTTTGGGATATTTAAAAGTCTTAAACCAGTTTGCTTTCTTCACTCACATAATCTGTAAGAGTTCACCAAGCTTAAACCAATAAAATGCTGCAGAGAATACCTTTGGGCATTCTGAAGAACAAGGCAGACAGCAGTACAGTAAGTGCTTCCTTAGAGCATACATTCTGCTGGTGTTTGATAGGTTGATAAGGAGTCTCAAACATCTTTCTTTTATTTATTGGATATCTAGCTACTTTTGCAAATGTCTTTGGCTCAGCATTTGCATAAATAAGGAGTTGGTGTAATATGCATGTACATATGCATTTCAGTATTTACCTGTACATCTGCAGAATAATAATGGCCAGGAAATATTCTAGAATAGGGAATCAAGAAATGCAACCTCCTCCCATGGAGCTCCTCTGGTTCACAGATGGTGGAGGGAGCCACAAGAATCACTCAGAAACTCTTTTAAGGCATTAGAGTTGACTATAGCATTTCTGAGGCTTTCTTTGCTATCACAGACAAAGAGCTTTAACCCAATAGTTTGCTGAAACAGAGCCAAAATGAAATCAAGTGTGGTTATTTGGGGGGCCTGGGGCAGAGTTTTGGCATCCAAGACTTAAGAAGCCTTAGTTTGCTCCCTCCTTTGCTAAAACCAGTATCTCTTTTCTGAAGATAGGTGCAATGGGTTGCCCAAAGACAGCTGTGCATATGATTGCAATTCATTCTGTACCATGTTATACTGTTAAGTTTTTACATGTTTGAATGTTTTATTCAAGTAAATAAAATTTATTTATTTTTTAATATTTATTTATTTATTTTTGTGGAATTGGAGATTGCATTCAAGCCCTTATGCTTGCCAGGCAAGTGCTTGTTCTCCTGAGCTATCTCCCCAGCCCCTCAAGTAAATAAAATTTAAAAAAGAGGAAAAGAAGATCTTGGCTGGTTCAAACCCATCTTTTCTTCCCAGTCTCAGTGTTAAGAAAGATGTCTCGGAGTTTGGGGCTCTTACTTAAATGATGAACAGTGTTGGCTGTTGTGAACCTCATCTCTTGCTTTGCTCTTGGAGTAGAATGAGCAACAAATGACGCTAAACTGTCTGGGGTTCCATACAGTTCTATGTACTGCTTGGGTGTCTGCCTGTAAATGACAGGCTTTCCACTGTGTAAATCTACTTCCTTGCATAAGGGCGTTTTGAGAGGTTAGTGGCCGTGGAACTTGGGTTGTAATAGCAATTTGCTTTTAAACAGCATTCCTTAATACCATTTCTCATGTGTGGGAGTGACTGAGGGTTTCCTGGAGAGTGAGGTTGATTTAGGGATCAGGGATCAGCTGCTGAGGCTGGCACTTGGAAAAGACAAGCCAAGCATTCACACCCCAGACCACTCAATACCAGCATTGTCTCCAGTCCATCTTTCATAAGGGGGTTTCAAGAAGGGGGAAGGGGAGGGGATGAAGAGAAGAGAGAAAATAAACCTTTTGAGTCCCATAATAGAAAGTGCAGGAGAGAAATGAAGGAGATGCGAGTCTGAGAAGCTATTTGCCACGAATGTTTAGTCTGAAATCAACTTGGATTTTAATGAGCCCAGTACCAACTTTCTTCTGTGTTACTTGCCTTAACTCACCTTCGGGACTCTGGTCCCCTACCCCGAGGCTCTGGGTCTGTTGCTTGCTCTGGGTTTGTCAAGGTCTGCCTCTGGGCTTCCCATCTCTTTTCCCTTCCTTCCTCCTCCTTTCCTGGACCCCTACTCCACCACATACCCCTCCCAACCCTTCTTAAATAGCTTTAAGTCCCTGCTCTCTCTTCTGTCTAGCTCTGAACCTCTGAGCTCCACTCCCGTTCTTAAGGAAATCAGCCAGGCCTCAGATGGAGCTGTTGTCCTGACAACCCACAGGCGCATCAGGCTTTCATTGAGGCTGGCTGTTGCTGAAGGGGGCAGTTGTGCAAAGCGAGGGGCCACGCCATGGGGAGGGGGAGGGGATGAAGCGGAGGGGCTGTTGGCAACCAGCAGGGTAGGGGGGAGGTGCTGAGCAGAGAGGGAGCCAGGGACTGGAGGCAGAAACAGGAAAGGGAGGAGGGGGAGAGAGACACCCGGCTGCTTCTGCGGCTGCTGTGTGGCTGCTTCTCTACACTCACTGGCAGACTCGGGCCGGCTCCCTCCTGCCTGAGAAAGTGGGTTACCGAGAGAAGGCGCTCAGCTCCGAGCTGGCGGAGGAGCCTCCAGCCGGAGAGAGACCAGGGAAGCACCGCTGCATTTGGCAGTCTCCTCTGCATCTTTGAAAGAGGGGTTTTCTTTTCTTTCTTTTCTTTTCATTTTAAGTTTTTAATTTTTATTTGTGCAGTCCTTTACAGATTTTGCTCTATTGACTTTCTCCCTCAGCCCCACTTGGGTTTTTAGGAGGGTTTGGTTAAGTCTTAGAGGGAGAAGAGACTAAGCACAGGAAAGCGAGAGAAAAAGTGGGCAGGAGCACAAACTGCAACGCTGAGCGCCCCGTCCGTGGAGCCCTCTCTCCGCGGAGCAGCGCGCCCTCCGGAGCCCAGCGCGGACTGACCTCGGCGTGGCCACCATGGTCGGGCGAGTGCAGCCGGATCGGAAACAGTTGCCGCTGGTCCTACTGAGATTGCTTTGCCTTCTCCCCACAGGACTGCCTGTTCGCAGCGTGGATTTTAACCGAGGCACCGACAACATCACCGTGAGGCAGGGGGACACGGCCATCCTCAGGTAGGGCTTCCGGGCAACTTTTCTGCTGCGCAAAATTTGCGTGTGTGTGTGTGTGTGTGTGTGTGTGTGTGTGTGTTGTATATGTGAGCGCCTGATCTCCATGTTGCAGGCGTGTGTGTGTATGTGTGTGTGTGTGTGTGTGTTGCTTTCACTGAGTGGTGGACTTAAAGCCAACAGAATTCAAGGGAATTCTGGTCTCTAGCAAGAGCCAGTGGTGCTGGCGAAATGTTGTTTGATTCTTTAGAGGTTGTTTCTCTGGTCATGGAAACCTCACTTCACCTATGGTATGAAGTGGCTTGCTTTTGTGTTAGTTGATGTTTTTCACTTTAGAGCTTTGTTTCCTTAATTCAGAATGAAGAGTTGTTGGATTATGGCTCTCACAGAGTTGTGCACATACTGCGTTCTCCTTGTCCCTCGTGTGTGTGTGTGTGTGTGTGTGTGTGTGTGTGTGTGTGTGTGTGTGTGTGTTCCTGCGCAGACATCAAAACTCTCTGGAGCTGTCCTAGCAGTAGTTCTGATACAAGACTTTTTGCAAAGATCTTGTAATTGACATTGAAGGCAATGAATCAACCTTAGAAGTTCGGTTGGTTTACGGAGCCATTTCTGGAATGAGGGTAGAAATCATCCCTAAGATGAAGAGAAGAGGACGGGAATTTCGCCGGATTGTTTGCATTTAAGAATAGGAGTGATAAGCTGAGAGGTTGGGGAAGAATTAACTTGGCATAAAATGAATATTTCCAATTGATTATTGACTTCAAAGTCTTATTTCTTGCAGCTCTGCCAAACTCTGAAATATAATTTGGGATTAAAATTTACAAAGGCAAAGTCCAAAGTCCTTGGGAGTTTGACCCCTGCAAGGGGCAGAGAGCTAGAGAGACTCAAAGGGCACCTAGTCATACCTCCACCCCTAAGAAGGATCACACTTCTTTGCCTGGTTCTCTTTCACTCCCTTGTGGAAGCTTCTCTTGAATTTCTGGAAGATAATATTAATAAAAAAAAAAAAAAAAAAAGCAGTGAGGAAGAATGCACTGTCCTTGGAGATCTTTTAAAATCTCATTTCCTCCAAATAAAATGACCCAGTGTCGGTTTGTCTATCTAGCTAATATTGCTGGCAGGGGTAATAAAAAACAGTATGCAATAGAAAATAAACCTCTAATCTGTGTGCAAGGAGCTGATAGTGCATAAACCCTGGGGCATCAGGGAGCAGTTTTGTAGCAGAGTTGCAGACAGCAGCAAAGTTTTCTTTTCTTTTCTCAGAAATAAATTTGGTTGGCTGTCACTGAGTGTCCTGCTTTGGGATCTCTAGCCTTGTTAGAGAGGCAAGTGCATGGTGTAGTGTGTGTCTGTGTGTGTGTGGTGTGTGCATTGTGTCTGGGTGGTTCCACACTGTAAAAAGAAAGATGATGCTAACGTGTTAAGCACGCCTTCCTTCATTTCCTGAGTGCTGGGTGATTAAGAAGATTAGGAATCCCACAGATCCTTTTAGCCAAAGCAGAGTTTTCCTTCTAGGTCTCTCGCCTTGTAAAGCTACATGGTGATTTATCCACATGGAGTAATAAGATTTATAGAGTCATTTATCTGTTTGCAGAGGGATTTGGACATAATGCAGAAAATGTTTTTGCAAACACACAAGCATGCCATCTCAACTGCTAACATTCATACTCCTAGCATTATTAACACTTCATTAGGGAAGCACTCTATATTGATTTATGGTATCTGTAGGAGCATTTTTGAGAGTAAAATGTTGAATGTAAAGGTAAAATATTGCATATATAAATTGCTTATTTAAACATTCTGAACTTTCAAGGTCTTTTTGAGACAGGGTCTCACTAGGCAGTTGAGGCTGGCCTTGAGCTCACTTTTGTAGCCCAGGCTGGTCTCGAACTCACACCAATCCCCCTGCCTTAGCCTCCCGAGTGCTGCGATTACAAGCGTGGGCCACCACACCCGGCTTCAAGGTCTTTTTATATCTTAAATAAAACAACCTAAGAGTTAAACAACCATGTAAATGTTAATTCAGAAAAATGAAGATTTCCCTATACTTTTACCGACTTGGACAGGAGTTCATGTCTATGAGAGGTGGTTTGTAATGGTACAAATATATAATAATATATAAATATACATATATATATATACATATATATATATATATATATATATATATATGTGGAGTTTTTGTAGGATACTGTTAGTAGATATTTCAACATGAAAAAGGAGGTGGTAACAATAAGTAAATAAATAAATAGTTATTCCCTGGGAAAAAGAAGACAAACAGCATGTAAATGAGGCACCTAGGACAGTCTGTGGCTTGCTGAGCCCTCACCTAACATGCCCTCTTTTTTTATTTCCTCTCCTTTGGACAAGGCTCTATTTGGGGTAGGTAGAACTCTATCAGGAGGAACTATGGGATACTTGCCTTTGTTTTCTTAGCTGACCTTCTTCTCAGTCTCTTTAATTGAATCCAGTAAGCTTTGTGGGTCAGTTTCCTGGTGAAGAATGGTGCTCTTGCCTTCTGTTTACAAGTCTAGCCTGGGAAAGGCATGCTTCCACTTTATTTGTGACATTTGCTGGGAGCACAGCCTCTAGGGGAAGAGAGGAAGGAGAACTTGATTCATTGGAAGCCACAGTAGATGTCTGGCACAGAGAAAGTGAAATAGCAAAAAGAGAAAAGTCCTCTCTCATTGAGTTTGTGGCCCTGAATAATCTGAAATGTTAAGAAGAGACAAGGGAGGTTTGTCCTTCTGGTGGTCTAGGGACAGAGTTTGGTCGGCTTGTCTCCAACGCATTTGCCTTTGATGCCTTATTTCCATGAAACAAGCATTTTTTTTTTTTTTAAAGGGAATTGATGCTCATTTTTATGAAACTATGGTTCTGGATATAATTGTGCATCACAACAGGAAAGTGCATATTCATCTTTCTCACCAATGGCTACCTTTTTGAGAAAGAATAAAGACAAGAGATTTGTGATGCCAAAACTTCAAGGAAATACAGAGAGAACCGGATGTGTATAGGGTTAACCTCCTTATTTATCAGAGAAATTTGAGACCTCTATGAGAAATTGTATAGACAGCTATTGAACTACTTACCAGGAGATCAAAGCGTAATCAACAGCCAATAGGAGCAACACTCCTACCCCATGTTTTCCTAGTGGGCTCTTTCCTAGGTGTAATGAATCATAAACTACATTGACATTTGTGTATACCAGAAAACATCCAATAAACTTGTCCATAAGATTTTATTGGAGATAAAGGCTCAGGTGTTCTCCAGGAGCACTCACTTATCATCACAGTGACATCTACCAGGATAGCCTTCCACTAATTCCTGGGCACATTTCTAGCTCTGGTCCTTTCAATCCTCTCAACATGTACATTGACACCAGCAAGAGTTTTCTAGGGCTCAATGTTGACTGAGTAAGACTGAGTAACTCTCTTGGTAAGGCAAAGATAAATGGAGATGATAATATTCCAAACCAACTTTAATTAGTCTGTAATAGCCTTATTGATCATATTTTCAATATTAGTAACATATAAAATGGTATTATTAAATATTTTAACTCAGAGAATAATGCTTTTTACAGAATGTGTTACATATCTGAATTTACTTTGCAAATATTACATGTACACATGTGAACTTATAAATGTGCCTATAATAAAATGCAAGCATTTCATGATACTCTGATCCTAAATATTCTAAATATTAAAATTTTTAAATATTAGAATGTTATTTATTGCATGATTCTGATGTCTATAGGAAAATTGTAATAAATTTTATCATGATGAGATTTCTTCCTTTTTTTCTTTGAACTTTTATTAGAACATGTTTGAAGTACATAATTGGTTACATCATTTTAAGGAGTTGATACATGCACATAACATGTCTGTAAACACACCTAATGAGCATAAGAAATTGCTAAAGAACATAAGTATGTAGGGCCAGGGAGATAACTCTGTGGAATAAGCACTTGCCTGCAAGCGCAGGGTCCTGAGTTCAATCCCTGGTACTGAAAAAAGAAAGAAAGAAAGAAAGAAAAAACGAATGAAAGAAAACAACTATGTAAATGAAAGATAACTTCTAGTTTTCCCAAATTTTCAAAGTCTTCTTTTTTCCTAAACTAAGGGTAAAGAGAAGAAATAAGAAAAGAAGTCCATGATTGTTTTAAAATAACTTGTAAAGTTTCCATTTAAATTTCAAAGGAAAAGAATGGTTTCTGTCACATAAGGCATCTGGAACACCTACATTCATTGAGAAAATGTCAACACTCAAACATATGCCTCACACAATATGTAGTTTCCAACCCTTATAATTCACTAGTAGAAAACAAACATTGTGTGCCTACCAAAATCCACCAAAGTGGATTTGGTGATAATCATCAAGCTTCATTTATTTAATATAGCTAAACCACTAAAGAGAATCTAAATGTACTGTGCATTATTGAAATTTTAAGGATAATCCATTGGCCACAACACTCTTTATTCAATGTGTATAGTAAATAACGGAACATAGTTTCATATATTTCATGTAGACATACGACATCTTATATATATTTTATCAAAGCATATCTATGATTTATATCTTTTGTTGGCATTTCTGGCCTAAGAAACATTGTGGGCAAATTTCATGAGACAAATACAAACTGTGGATCTATTTCTATGCTGTGAAAAACATAAGTATAAATACATAAAAATGGGGCCTGGAGGGATGGCTCAGTGCTCTAAAGCGCCTGCTTGGGAAAGCTTGGGCAGCTTCAGCGACCGAGGTTCGATCCCCAGCACCACATGCTGTGCCAGCCCTGCCCTCGGGGTGGGCTGAGTCGGCCATAAAAATGAGTGAATAAACAAATAAAGGTTCTGAAACAAGAAATAAATAAAATAAAAAATTCTAAAAAAAAATGCAGCTCATAGGAAAAGTGATTTTCCTGTCTTATATAGCTTGACTTCAGAAGAATTATTTGTAGCAATGTGCAGGGAACAGGCAACAGCAATGACTCATCCACTAAGTCAAGTTGATGAGTGTGAGGTATTTGTATTTCTCAGACCTGATCCCCATAATGGCAAAGTCAGGCCAAAAAGGATTAGTGTGTTTTGTTGCGGTCTCTGAGAGCTCCAAGTACAAACAGCTGGGACTTACCTGATAGGACATTCTTGAATACGCTGGTCTCTCTCCCTGTCGTCACCTGAGCCTGAGAGATAGCTCTCTGTCAGGTCATTACCTATTTCTTAGAGGCTTGGTCCTGTTCTTCTCTGAATCTCTCTCTTACCTGGTGGTTTGTAAGTCTAGAAAATGTGGGCTCTATATTTGGATCTATCTTTGTATGCTATGACTTTGAGCAAATCCCTGAATTATTCTGAGCTGCAGTTTCATTTACTAAATGGTGAAACTATTTTAGTTACTCTGCAAGGTTGTTTTAAGAAGCTCACAAGAGGGAAAGGAGAAGAGTTTGTTGAATTTTAAAGTGTTACACAGGCATAAAGAATCAGTGTCTTTCCAGCCATGTACAGTCCAGTTGTTGGATCTTATGTGCTCACACCTCCAAAGTTTGTCATTCTGTCTCCAGCGTGGTCTGAGAATTTGAGTTTCTAACACGTTCTCAAATGATGCTAATGTTATAAATCTAGGCCACACTTAGAGACACACTCTTTCTACTATAAGTGCGGTCCACTGATGGATATCTTTACTATGATACACTTGATATGAAGTAAAATCGCAGAATATAGGGCTGGTGAGACAGTCCAGTGGTCTAGAGTGCCTGCTTAGCCAACTTTAGTCAAACACAGGGATCATGGTTCCATCCCTGGCACCACATGCTGCGCTAGCTCCACCCCCAGCACACACTGAGCAGGTATAATATAAATAAGTAAATAATAAATAAAGTTTTCAAAAAATCTAATTCTTATTTTTTTAAAAAATTCAGAATTTATCTAACTATTTTAGAATCCTTATTGTAATAAATAACTCATAAACATGGCAAGTTAGAAAAGTATTGATTTAGATTGTTCACAGCATAGCTATACAGTACCACCAGTTACAGAGTATATAAAAGCCATATATTCCTCATAGAGAAATTCTCTTTTGGTTAGTTTTAGGAAGAGTTTAGATGTAGGGTGTGCCTTGCTGGGATAACACCAACCTGTACATTCAGAGGAAAGCCACCACCTTACTAAGTGAGGAATCTCTTTCACAAACAATTTTTACAGTAATGCTTAATAGCTATGCAGTAAAATTTTTGTTTTGTACAGTTTGAGCAATATACCAATAACCAAAATTGTCCAAATTCAGTTGAGAATGAGGAAAGAGATTACAGTAAGTCCATTATTTATTACAAGTTCATGTTGCGATCTAGCTGGAAATGCAGTGACTGTATTTTAATATGGAAACAACTTACATAATAGCTATTGAAATAGCATTAAATTTCATTTGTTAAAGGTGCTGCACTGTGTCTCTTTCTTACTTTGGTTTTGCAAGGAAAAATAGAGTTAGTTCCAAGTTCATTGATTTTATTTTTGTTGACTTACTATTATCTCTCCAATAGGTAATAGACAATAGTTGAACAAGAAAATGTTTTCATTGATAATGTATCAAAGTTATCTCACTTTGTGTACTTGTGTTTCCATATATATAGTAACAATCATATTTATGGAACGTATGTCTTTTTTACATAATGTTCACTCTTTAGTTGAAATTTATAGACTTCTATTTGTGTCTTTATGAAGAGTTTAGGAATGATATAGTAAGATCAGAATGTTCAATAAGTAGCCAGAGACCAAGATGTGATAGCATGAAATATTCTACTCTATTAACTGAAGATAACTGACAGCTCCCTGGCTTAGAACCCAAACTATTTTGTGTGCAAATGAAACACTGATTATAAGCTTTATAAAGTCTAATATTGCATAAAATATGAACTCTAAATGAATATTGTCTATTTACAATATGTAGCAATTTTAGAAACTTAAAGTGACCTGCTCTTATTTACCTGGTTAATGATGGCCATTTTCTCCAAGTTGTGCTTCTCATTTTAAGTCCTTTAAGTCAGAAGTGTCTCAGAATAAGTTGTGATTCTTAATAGGAGTGCAGCAATAGATATCAATATTTTTGTAGTTTTCTGTAATCAAAATATAATCTCAAATTAATGTGATTAAACTTCACAAAATAAAGCCCTTTACTTCAGACTCTGTTAATTACTGTGGGAAAAACACATAGAGGTTTACAGTTGGAAAGGCCTTAATCATTAGGCAGTCACCAGCTCACTTTAAGTAATGTAACTGAGAAATGCTCAGCTTAGTCGTTTGTTCAACAACTTGAGAGGCTGAACACTAGAACTCAGGTTACTTAATTTTCATTCTGTAGAGTGATGGAGATTATTTGTTTTACATTTGCTTTCATGCTGTAACATTTTTAAATTATTTCCCCAATTATGCTAAGTTGTTCTTTCCTTCCTCCTTCTGCCCTTTCCTCTTCTTCCTTTTGTTCTGCCCCTCTCCCTTCCTTTCCCCTCCCCCTCCCCCCTCCTGTCTGACTCTCCTCCCCTCCTTTCTTGTCCTTTCTTCTCCTCTACTAATCTCTGTAAATAAAATCCAGCTACAGCTGATGAAAGAGTATTTTATTTTAAGCCTGTTATGTTTTGTATATCTTCTCTCTGTATTAACTAGGGGAATTCATTTCCTCCAATTGCAACTGTGGTTTATATTCCCAAAGCAAGTTTTGTATTTCTTAAAGACCTATCTGTGGACCTTATGGACCCAACAGTTCTCCTTTTAAAGTAAACCCTGTTCTTTTTGATTCTTTCTTTAGTCAGCTTTCAGATCTTTATTATTATTATTATTATTATTATTATTATTATTATTATTAGCTTCAGCTTTGTCCCAAAATAGCTTACTTTTCTTTCTTTCTCTCTCTCTCTCTCTCTCTGTCTCTGTCTCTGTCTCTCTCTCTCTCTCTCTCTCTCTCTCTCTCTTTCTCTCTCGCTCGCTCGCTCTCGCTCTCTTTCTTTTTGTATTGCGTGGTACTGAGGTTTAAGTTCAGGCCCTTCTGCATGCTAGGTAATCATTCTACTCCCGAACTATATTCCCAGCCAATATTTTAATTTTACCTATGAGCTGCTGTTTGGTTACATTTCCTACTAGCTGTACTCCCAGGAGACCCTCTTAAGGATGGCTGCAGGGAAATTATAGACCAGATTATAAACAGATTCCATTTGCGTAAAAAATCAAGAAGTGCTCTCTAGTTTTCTTAGTTAAATCCTTTGAGAAAGATAGGAATTTTGGGCAGGGGTCCATTGGTTTCATTACAATCAGTTCTACCTTGGAGACATGATGGCAGGAATAAGAAAGACATGAAGACAAAAGCAGAGCTGGTCTGCCTGATGGGCAAGAACCTTGCCATGGCAAAACAAAAGTTCCCTTACTTATGCTTCTGCAAAGTTAGTAACACATGACACAAGTTTGCCTAATGTCTAATAGCTGACTTTAACGAGACAGGATGTTTATCCCGGGACAGAGGTTGCTTGTGTGCTTTAGGCACTGAGGCCCGGTCCCGCCTACACACATTGGATCAATTTCCTAGCGTCCCAGGCTTTCAACACTTTTTCTTTTTTTTCTTGAATTTGTACAATATTTACTTTGTGCTAACAATTCAAAATCACTCACAGTCTCTGCTCTTAAGTGACAGTTTATTTTATGGCTAGGTTTATTTTCAGTAAAAGGTGGTAGATTCTATAGATTCAATACCTTTCTTGATCTTTCTGAAACACGAATTGCTATGACCTGGCAAATTCTATCATTCTAAAAACAGATAAAGAGAAAAACTGAAAAAAGAATATGTAGGTTAACAGTTTCTTGCAAATATAAAATATCTACATTAGCTAATAGAAAACATAAAAAATTACATTCCTCAACGAAAGATTAAACAATATTGTTATAGTTTACATCTGCATAGTCCCCCAGAGCCTCATATGTTTGAAAGCTGGTTGGATCGTGGGTGCACTGTACTTATCAGTGGATTCGTCCATTGATAGGTTCAGTAGCTAACTGTGCTGTTAGGAGGGTATTGCGGAACTTGGGCTATGATCCTAAAGGATGTGTTGTCCTTGTTCTTGGCTTCTCCCTCCTCTATCGGCTTCCAGGCTGCCAGGAGGTGAATAATATCTTCCGCAAGACACTTTCACCACACCATCTCTGCCATGAAGCTAGCCAACCACAAACTGGCCAAACTGGAAGTGGAATACAATAAACATCTTCTTTGAGTTGTACAGGTTGGATATTTTTGTCCCAGCAATAGGAAAGCTTCCTAATACAGAAAATTGCTACCAAGAATAAGGTCATTGCTGTAACTGCAACTAAACATGTAGTTCAGAAGCTTTTGCAGGAGGAGTTTGAGAAAGATTGGTAGAAAACTATCGTGTTTGATGAGTGGTTCTGGTTGCATCTTAGAAGATCAAAATGCTCATAGACCAAGCTCAGGAGGTTTCAAAGGGAAACAAGGACTGCACTGATATTCAGATTAGATGCCATGTATGTGCTACTTCTGGCAGAAAATTTGTCTTTGTCCTGAGACTTTTCAGGAGACTGTGATGAAAGACACTGGACTACCTCATCTGGTGGAAGAAATTTTAAGGCAGCCCAAAGCTCAGGCTGTGGTTTAGATACTGCTCACTGCTCTCAGCTAGATTGAGAATGAGAATAAATAGTAAAGCTCAGAAATGAAAAACTTCACCAGAAAGGAAGTTTCCTATAGAGTTAGAGCCAGGGAGAGCATGCATGTGGAATAGATTAGCAATTTAAAAAAAAAAAACTGGAGACAATTTAAACTGTGCTGCTATATACCTTGACTGGCTTTTTCTGCCCAAGCCCCATCCTCTTCCACCTTCTGCTTTCATCACCCTACCCTACTTCTTTCCAGGCTATTTCTTTTGCCTCCTCCAAGGCTTAGGCTTGTGTGTGGCCCTGTCCCATTCAGAAAATCTGCCCTAATGCTTGCAGTCTGCAACATACCCCTCATTTACTATCAGCAATGGCCTCTCTTACTACCTTATGCATATTTAACATCTGCTATACTTTTAGCATATATTCTGCATTTTGCGCCTTGCCTCATAGAGAGACATTTCATCTACTTTATCTTCCCATGTCAGAACTTAGTCCAGTGCATGTGCAATATTCAAATAAATATTTGATTACTCAGTTGAACACAGGGATAGTCATACTGTATTGCAGATAAATCAGACTAAAACTCTATTAAAGATGAATCAGATTAAAAGGAGACAGAAATAAAGGAAGTTGTTTTGTCAGGGAAGCCAACACTACCAGACTAACTGTACTTTTTACCTTTATTTTTAATATATTTATTATAGGGTCTACAGGATCTCACTGCACAGGTCTGACTCATAGTCATCCTCCAGTTTTCAGCCTCCCAAGCCCTGGGCTTATAGGTGTGTACCACCATATCCAGTATAGTTTTGCCTTTAAAGAGGTTAAAGAAGTAAAATCAGAGAATTACTCTCTGACTATGAGTATTTTGTAGACAAAAGGATTTTGTTGAAAATATCTTCAGTGTTTTCCAATGACATAAACATTTTCAAGCACAGATTTCCAGAAATTGTGTATGATAAATGGGGTTATTTTAGGGAAAGGTAAAACACCATTATTAGACACACAAAGCCCCCAATTGTGCCTCTTTGTTTTATACAACAGCAGTTTCTGCCAGGTCACTGAGCCACTCTGTGACCCTCAGGTGAGGTACACCCCAAGTCTATTTTTATTTTATTTATTTTATTTTTATTTTTATTTTAAAGAGTAAAAACAGCAGAAACAAATATAGAAAAAACAGCAGTAAGAAGAGTACATATAGTACACAATTTCAAAACAAGACAAATTTAAAATGGTTGCATTACATATTTTCATCATCAAATCAGTATAGATCAATAGACATAGGTATGTAAGACTGATCAAACAACTAAACATTAACACTTTCAGTAAACATTATTTTTTTAACTCTTCCAAATGAATTTTGTATTTAAGTCATTCTTCTAAAAAAATTATAGGGATTGAGAATACAGACAATGCAAGGCCCTGAGATTGAGTCCCGGTACAGCTCAAAATTATTTATTTATTTATTTCTTCTTTTGAGTCCTTACACTAGGAAGACTATATGATATTTGCATATACAGGACTGGTTTATTTCACTTATGAATATATGTTCAAAATCTATCCATTTATATATGAAGTCTTCTAGTTTATCATTTTTATAGCTGAATAATATTCCATTTTATAAAAGTACCACATCTTTTTCAACCATTCTTCGGATGATGGGCATTTTGGTTGTTTCCAGGATTTGTGTATCACAAATTGAGCTGCTATGAACGTAGGTACATAAATATGACTATGATATGATGTTTTCAGTGCTTGTGGAAAAATTCCCAGTAGGGGTATAGTTGGATTGAATGGGATTTCCAGCTCTAGTGATTTAAGGAGTCTCCACACTACTTTCCACAATGGTTGCACCAGTCTGCATTCCCACCAGCAGTGGAAAAGTGTTCCTTTTTCTCCACAGCCTATCCAACATTTGTTGTTGGTTGATTTTTTTATAGTAGCCATTCTTTCTGGGGTGAGATGGTATCTAACTGTTGTTCTGATTTGCATTTCACAAATGGTTAGCGGTGTGGAGCATTTCATCATGTATATATAGGCTTGCTGATTTTCTTTCTCTGAGAAGTATGTGTTCATCTCTGATGCCCATTTCTGGATTCAATATTTGAATTTAGGGACCCTAATGGTTTTTAGTCCTTCATAAATTCTAGATAGAAGACATTTGTCTGAATATTTATTAGTTAAAATCTTTTCAAAATTTGTGCGTTGTCTTTTCACTGTGTTGGAAATTTCTTTTGAGGTGCAAAAACTTCTCAGCTAGAGGAGGTCCCAGTTGTTGATTCAGTCAAGTGTTAAACATGCGTTTTGATTCTTGTCCATGAATTCTTTGCCTACCCTGATGCAATCAAGATTTCCTCCAACTTTCTCCTCTAGGAGGTTTAGTGTTTCTCTTTTAATATTTAGATCTTTAATCCATTTTGACTTTAGTTTAGTGCATGGTGATAGACCTGGTCAAGTTTTAGTTGTCGACATGTGGAAAGCCAGTTTCTCCAGCACTATTTCTTAAAGAGGCTATGTTTTTTTCCAGTAAACATGTTTGGCTCCTTTGTCAAAAATAAGATAACTGAGTGTGTGTTTATTTACTTCTATATCTTTTAATCTATTCCTCTGATCCTCAGGTCTACTTTTTTGCCAATAGCATGATGATTTTTGTTTATTTATTTATTTTTATGGCTGGCTCAGCCTGCGCTGAGGGCAGGGCTGGCGCAGCATGCGGTGCCGGCAATCGAACCGCGGTCCCTGCAGCCGCCTACACTTTCCTAAGCAGGTGCTTTAGACCACTGAGCCATCCTGCTGGGCCCCAGCATGATAATTTTTATCATGGTAGCTCTGTAGTATAATTTTAGGTCAGCAATTCTGATGCCTCCAGCCTTACCATTGTTGCCCAGGACTGTAATTCTGGATCTTTTTTGGTTCCAAATAAATTTTAGGAATCATTTCTCCAGTTCTGTGAGGTATGTTGATGGCATTTTGATAGGAATGGCATTAAATCTGTATAACAATTTAGGAAGTATGGCCATCTTCACAATGTTGGTTCTTCCTATCCAGGAGCAGGGAATATCTTTCCATTTTCTGAAATCCTCTAGGATCTCTTTTTTCAGAGTACTATAGTTTTCATTGAAAACGTCTTTTACTTCTTTAGTTAGGTTAATTTCCAAGTATTTCATTTTCTTTGGTGCTATTGTAAAAGGTATTGTTTCTCTAATTTCTCTCTCAGCGTGTTTGTTATCTGTATAGAGGAATGCTATTGACTTTTGTATGTTGACTGTGTAACCTGCTATGCCGCTGAGTTTATGTATTAATTCTAGTAGCTTGTTGGTGGAGCTTTTAGGGTCTTCCAAATAAATTATCATGTTATCTGCAAATAATGATAATTTAACTTCTTCTTTACTTATTTTTATTCATTTTATTTCTCTCTTTAGTCTAATGGCTATCGCTAATGATTCCAGAACTACATTGAATAGGAGTTATGATAGAGGATATCCTTGTGCTGTGCCAGATTTGAGACTAAAAATCTTTAGTTTTTCCCCATTGAGAATTATGTTAGCTGTTAGATTATCATAGATGGCTTTTATCAGACTGAGGTAGAGGCCCTCTATTCCAAATTTCTGCAGCACTTTGAACATGAATGAGTGTTGCACTTTCTCAAAAGCCTTTTTGGCATCAATTGAGACAATCATGTAATTTTTGGCTTTGTCTCTATTAATATAGTGTATCACATTTATAGATTTGCATATATTGAACCATCCTTGCATTCCTGGGATGAATCCTACCTAGTCGTGGTGTATAATCTTGACGATTTGTTTTATTCTAGTGGTGAGGATTTTATTGAGAATATTTTCATCTATGTTCATGAGAGAAATTGGCCTGTAGTTCTCTTTTTTTTAGTTTTGTTTCTTTCTGGTTTTGTTATCTGTGTAATACTTGCTTCTAGGAATGATTTTGGTAGGATTGCATTCCTTTCAATTTCATTGAAGTGTTTGAGATGTTTTGGGCTTACGTGTTCTATAAATTCCTTGTAGAATTCAGTGATGAATCCATCAGGTCCTGGACTTTTCTTTGTCGGTAGGCTTTTTATTACATTTTGTATTTCATTGGTTGTTATTGGGATGTTGAGAGTTCTTATATCTTCGTGATTCAGTTTTGGTAATTTATACTTTTCTAGGAATCTGTCCATTTCTTCTGTGTCTTCAGTTCTGTGAGAGTAAAGATTCCAAAGTAGCTATTTAGGATCCTCTGAGTCCCTGTTGGGTCTGTAGTAATTTCACCCTTTTCTTTCCTTATTGCTTGAATTTTAGTCCTTTCTTCCCTCTTTTTGATGAGGTTAGCTAGGTGCTTATCAATTTTATTTAATGTTTGAATGAACCAGTTTTTTGATTTATTAATTCTTTGTATTATTCTCTTTGTCTCAATTGAAAGGATTTCTGCTCTAATCTTTATAATTTCCTCCCATCTTTGGGCTTTGAATTTCGTTTGCTCTTCCATTTCTAGTTGCTTTAGGTGCTACATCAGGGTATTTATTTGTTCCCATTCTGTTTTCTTAATGTGTGAGTTCAGGGCCATAAATTTCCCTCTAAGAAGTGTTTCCATTGCTTCCCATAAATTCCAGTAAGTTGTGTTTGAATTTTTCATTAAATTCTAGATATTGTTTAATTTCTTGTTTAATTTCATCTGCAACCCATTAGTTGCTAAGGAGGGTGCTGGTTTAATTTCCATGTATGTCCAGGGTTCTTGTAATTTGTCATTTATTTCTAATTTAATTGCACTTTGGTCAGATAGTATGCATGGAATAATTTCTGTTTTCTTTTATATACTTAAGCATGAGCTATGGATTAATATATGGTCTACTTTAGAAAATGTGACATGTGCAGCTGAAAAAAAAATGTGTAATCTCAAGTGTTTATGTGTATGTCCACTAAGTCTAGTTGTTCCAGGTTCCTGTTCAGGTCTGCTACTTCTTTGCTAATTCTTCGTCTGCTTGACCTATCTTTTTGGGATAAAGGGGTGTTAATGTCTTGTGTCAAGATTGTGGTATTGGATATGCGATTTTTCATGTCCATTAAGGTTTCTCTTATATAACTTGGTGCTCCATTGTTGGGTGCATACACATTTATGAGTGTTTCCTCTTTGTCTTGAACTTTTCCCTTAACCAGTATATAGTGGCTTTCTTTATTTTGTTTGACAAAACGTGGTTTGAAGTTTAGAATGTCTGCAAAGAAGTTTACTACCCCTGCTTTTTTTCTGAGGTACTAGAGCATGTAGTATTGTTTTCCACCCTTTAAATTTTAGCCTATGAGTTTCTTTATGAGTTAAGTGCATTTCTTGTATACTTCATATTGTTTGATTTTGCTTCCTTATCCACTCTGCTAGTCTATTTCTTTTAATTGAATTGAGTCCATTTAGATTGATGTTTATGTTTGAAATTTATTGATTTATGATTGACATGAGTTTTACTTGCTACTATTTACCTCTTTGTCCCCTGTATTTAATTGGTTGCCCTATTTGGTGGGTTCTTTCTGTTCTTATTTGTTGAGTTTGGGTCATTTTGGTCTCTCTCTAAATTCCTTTTTAGTATACCTTGTAGGGTTGACTTTGATGTCATGAAATTCTTTAGTTGTTCTTTGTCGTGGAAGTATTTCATTTCTCCCTCGTACTTGAAGGAGAGTTTTGCCAGATATAGTAGCCTGGGCTGGAATTTGTTTTCATGTAGGACTTGTAGCACTCTACTCCATGCTGTTCTTGACTTCATGTTTTGTGAAGAGAAATTTGCCGTTATTCTGATGAGTTTTCCTTTAAATGTGATCCGTTTCTTTAGCAGCTTTTAGTATATTATTCTTTTGCTAGATTTCTGGGATCTTGACTGTTATATGTCTGGGTGTGTTTTTAGTTGTGCTGATGTTATTTGGAGTTCTATATGCTTTAGTTACTGAATGCCTAATTGTTTTCTCAAATTTGGGAAGTTTTCTGCTATTACTTCTGCCCATATTCTTTTTATATCATTTATGTCGACTCCTTCTTTCTCATTGATTCCTATTAATCTCATGTTGTTCATTTTTGCATCATCTTGCAGATGTTTAATTATGTTTTCCTTCATTCTGGTTATTTTTAATAGATCCTTTCTTACTTTTCCACAAGCTGAAACTGTATCTTCAAGATCTGAGACTCTATCTTCACTTTGGTTCATATGGCTTTGCCAGCTTGTCACTGAGATTTTATTTTCTTGTATATGTCTTTGAAACTGTTTCATGTGATCTATTTCTTTCTTATTTTGCTCCATCACGGAATACATCATTTTTCTATTCTTGTCTAATTTTTTATCATTGTCATTGTTAGTGGTACTGAAGTCTCTCATTATAGTTATCATTCTCTCTCTAGTTAAGAGATTATTTCTGCTCTGTTCTCCTCCATGGCTTTCTGTAGTTGATCCCCTACTTTAGATGTTATTAATTTAGAGAGGTCTTTTTTTAACTTCAGAGGTTATTTCTGGCCTGGTTTCCTCTATACGTTTCTGCAGTTTTGTTTTGTTTTTTTCCACTTCAGAGTCTATTAATTCATGCATTTCTTTTTTTTTTTTTTTCCTTCACATGTTATCTCTGATCTGAGTTGCTCTATACGTTTCTGTATGTCTGTCTACTTTAGAAGCTATAGATTCCGAGATTTCATCTGCATGATTACCATTTTCTTGTTAGGTAGTGTGTCCTCTATCTGTTACAGGTGGGCTCACGACATGAGATTTCATTTTGCTCCTTGTCTGTATCATTCTATATAGCAGTGACCTTTGGTCCAGGACTGCGTGCCCATGGGTTAGTCATTCAGTCCCGGCTGCTAGGTCGGCTGAGCTGCTTGTAGGCTTGGGGAGGGAGGACTCACTCACCTGGTGGGCCTCCCTGCTGGATAGGCTAAGCTTTCGTCAGGCTGGAGGTCTGACTCAAGTGGCGGACCTGGTGCTGGACAGGGTACAATTGTGTCAGGCTGAAGGTCTGACTCACATGGTCAACCTAGCTGCTGGAGAGTCTGCCCCCGTGGCAGGCCAGAGGAGGTCTGATGTGCTGGCACTGATGCTGGACCGGCTGCACTCGTGATGGGCCAGAGGAGGTCTCAGGTGGGCCAAAGGTTTCATGTGGGCCGGAGGAGGTCACAGGCAGATGGGAAGTCTCAGACAGGCAGTAGCAGGTCTCAGATGGGCAGGAGAGGTCTAATACGGCAGGCCGGAGGTTTCAGGTGGGCTGGAGGTCTCCCCAAGTCTATTTTTTAGAGAAGGAATATCCCTTCTTGGACTTGCTGTGACTTTCTCCCTCTAGTGTCACTATCAAGACAAATCATGAGATGTAAGTTAAGGATAGCAGGATTAGGTTCAATAGATGTATTCATCATTTTTTCCACTTATGAAATGCAAAGTACATTTACCCATATTCTTCTTAAAAAAGTAAGTACACCGAATGAATAACGATGTCTACTTGGTTTTGCAGTTTAGAGATCATTATTCCCTACTGGAGAAAGTAAAACATGAATGTGCCTTGGGCTTTGTAATAATCTTACATTCTCTTCTGTATGTCTTAACATGTTGCAGATAGACATTATTTGTAGCATGGCAAAGGAAGTGCCTATAGTGTGGAGAAAAGTGCAACACAGCATCACTTTCAATAGCTCATTATTCTTTCATCTATTGTAACCCAAGGATAATTGATCTGAGTATTAAATATCTGACTAGGTCTGTCCTTTCTAAAATTGTGCTTCACTCAGTTGCCGTTTTACATACTACTTTGTTAGGAACTGAGAAATAAGTTAAAGAGATACAGCCCAACACCAAGTCATGCATAATAAGTACTCATGTACAAAAACATTGAGAAAAAAATGATACCCTGACTTGCAGGTTTTTCTGTCTTTCATCCCACAGCTCACTCTAGCACATATACAACTGAGATCTTCATTTTATAAAACTTTTGTGATACTGTGGATTGAATCCTACGCCTCATGCATGTTTGAGTTTTTTGCCACTAGCTACATCTCTAGTTCTTTGGTTTATGCAGTTTGGTCTATATATTTTAACAAATGGGTGCCTAATCTTTGTCTTGAGGTAGCTGAAGAGTATGTCCACATCATAGGTCATTTAGGTGTATGAGCATATCTCTAGATCAGCATTTTCATGTATCACTGAGTCATTAATTTCAGACATGAATAGATTTTTCGTTTTTCCTTGGCTATCTGACCTCTGTTTTCTGTTTTCCTTTTGTGACAGTAATTGATCATCACTTACTTGGGGGGACAGTTTAAAATCTAAATGATTACTGCATGAAGGATTTAAAGTTTGCTTCTCCAAAAATTGTTAATGTTGCAAACTAGCTTCTATTGTTCAAACTCTAAAGTATCTATAATTTTATTTTATTTTTATCATTATTTTTTATTTTTAATTACTTTTAGTAAGAAATTAGAATGTGACAGTTTCAAAACACTTTGCTTGTACATCCCCAATAACTGATATACTGCATATTATTGTCCTCATTGTAGTTATACAGAGCACAGGATGTAGACATGATACCTTTTCTATCATTATTATTTTTTAATGTATTTGTTTGTTACAGGATCTCACTCATGGTGATTTTCCTGCTTTCAGCCTCCCCAGCACTGGGATTACCTCTATGTGACTGGTGCAGCCTGCGCTGTGGGGGGAGGCTGGTATGGCATAGGGAGTTGTAGATCCAACCGTGGTTCCTGCGCTTTAAGCTTTCCTAAGCAGGTGCTGTTGTCCACTGAGCTATCTCGCTGGCCTCCTCATTTATTTTAAACAGTGATATTGATCTGGAGAAGTGACATTGTCCTCTTAAGTACAGCTGAGTTTATCAGAAGAAGTGTATGATATTGTAAATAGGATGATGATTTATGCAAATTAAAAATAATAATTCTTTATATTCCCTTATAAATGTCTTATTTAATTATTTTTATATTAATGCTTTAATCCTTATATAAAACTAGAACAACTCAAAATGAAGTTCTTCTGAATATTAGAGGGGATATTTGAATAGAATCTGTTCGGCTGCCTGAAAAATATATGTAATGAATGCACTTCGATTGTGTGTGTGAGCACAAGGTCTTATTTTTTAAATTTTGTCTGTATATGTTTCTAATTCTATACAAAATTAAAGCAAAGAAACATTTTTCATTTGCACATATAATTTATGCAGACGCATATGAACATGGTTGAGAACTTGGATCATGGTACTCTTTAATAAGACTGTAATTAATTTTAGTAATAATGGTTAGGAATTTTGCTACAGGAAACCAAAATTTTCATCTTATCAAGGAAAGGAAAAGCACAGAATAAGAATCAGCAAACAAGACTGTTTTGACTTTGACTAATGCTTTACTTTTTGTTAATTATATATAAAGTACTAAATGTATTTTGCATGAAAAGTGAAGTTTGTTGTTTCTTGCTTCAGTTACGTTAAAGCTGTTACATAGTTCCTAAGGAACAAAATAAAATCTTATAGATATTTTTTCTTATTCATTATTATAGGACAGAGATTAACACTGCCTTAGATAAAGGACACATATGTGTATTTTGTTAAACAGAACTTTAACTCATCATATTTGTAATCTCAAGTGCTAAAACAAATATGAATGTTCAAGTATTTACTAAATGTATTAAACTACGTAATAAATTTACTAAGGTACTATAAGTTCCCAAGAAAAGCAGTAATCTACTAACCTGTGCTTTGTAAAGATAACAGCCTATCTACAAAAAGAGAATGAAAATATTTAAATTTAGCATTTTTTTCTTACTTTAGTAAGTAACATCAAATTATGATGCTTTATGTTTGTAATTTTCAAAACAAATGGTTAGAACATCATAAACACCTTCAGCTATAAGAGTCATATGTATTATATGCCCTGGGCAATAAAACTGCTTGAGAATGTAGTTGTAAAAACACTACCACTAACATGTGAAAACTCACTGAAAAGAGAAATGGAATCATGATATTGGTGATATACAACATTGTCGTAGTTGTAAATAAAAGGAAAGTTATGGTTATTACGAGAAAAAAGAAATATGGAAAGAGAGAAGTCCTAGTGCTACAATGTAGTTTTCATTAATTTTGTAAAGGAAGCCATGATCTATTGAAGCCAGTATGGCTTCCCTGGGAACAATCTAGCCCATAGTCCATAGGTCTCCTTAAAATGAATTAATACAACTCTAGTGTGGTAGGTCAGAAAATGTTACTTCATTTGAGGAAAATATTTTCTAATAGACTTCTGAGCAGGTTGAGGGTTCAAAATGAGAAATTTTTTCTCAGTTAAACCACAATGACAAGAAATTGTCTCAATAGTAGAACATTTTCTTAGTCTACCTATATTTAGCCATATTCAGATTTTGGGGAAAACACAGGAAACAGACTTAACCATGTGTATGATACAAACAGAGATTACTAAGGTCTGTGGTGACAAGCTTTGTCTTAATTTCATACTCATTGCTGGGAAAGTTGTGTGACCCTTACAAGTTAAAAGAGGAAAGGTTAGTTTAGTTCACAGTTGTAGAGATTCCTATCTGTAGTTGGCAGGCTCAGAGGCAGGGCAGCGTGACAGAGGGCATCAAAGTGGAGCAGCAGTCCAGGCCAGGCTGCCCAAGCAGCCACAGCCTTTCTTCTTCTATTCCTTTTATTTCATCCAAGCTAGGAGCCTATTGGTCAGTGTCACCATACCTAGGGTGGGTTATGCCCCTTCCATAAACCCAACATCTGCAGCTAGAACTCTGAGACACTGATCAGTGGGTCAGTTCTCTGTCACTCTCTGAGATCTGCTTGCTCCCCAAAACCTCAGTTATGAGCATGTAACGTTTGGAAGGAACAGCTAGAAATGAGCTTTAAGAGAATTGTGTGATATTGATGAAAACTTCGGAAAAAAATTGTAATCTAAATAAAAACAATGTTATTTGTTTAGACTACCAGATATAAATGTGAAAAAATAGTTTAAAATCAAAACAAAATGATAACAAAAGTTATAAGAAATTAAAAAGAAAAAGAAAAGAAAGAAAACAATTTGAAGATAAATTTATCCAGTGCAGCAACTAATGTTGAATTCCTATTAACTTGTTTAGTGAAATTTTGTTTCATTTCTCATGCTGTTTTTATTATCCTTTTATATTTTTTAAAAATAGCAACATAGTGTAATTTAAACATACATGTAATTTTACTACATTTAATTTTATATTGTACAATATATAGTTTGACACAATTTTATTTCAATTTTCTTTCTTTCTTTCTTTCTTTCTTTCTTTCTTTCTTTCTTTCTTTCTTCTTCATGTACTTGGCATAGGGTCTCACTACACTGCTCAGACTCCTAGGGCCCCTACTGCTTTGAGCCTCCTCAGCACTGGGATTTCAGGCATGCACTGCCACACCCTGTCTTGGTGGCAGGCTCAATACATCTGGGGGTGGGACCTGCGTTGTATATGGTGCCTGGGATGAAACCCCAGTCTCTGAACTTGCCTAAGCAGGTGTTAGTCTGCTGAGCTATCTCACCAGCCCTATATCTCATTTTAAATGGAAAAATTCAGAAAAAGGAAAAGGACTTATGATACTTTATAATTCAAGTTGAACATAACTTAATTGAGTGGGAAAATTTGAATGTCAGAAAAATTATCAGATACCATTAAGAAAATGAACAGTTTTGAGCCCAAACGACCTGGCTTCATGGATCACCTCTCCGCAGGCTTTGCAAATGTCTATCAGTCACCTACCCCTGCTGTCCCTCTTGTTCCTTTTACAAAATTTAAGTGACAGTAACTATTTACCTGCTCACTTCAGAAAATCAAGATAAGAATGTATATAGTAGAGCTACACTTTATTTATTTATTTATTTATTTATTTTTTGTCTTTTTGAGACAGGGTCTCTGTATGCAGTTCAGGCTGGCCTTGAGTTCACTTTTGTAGCCCAGGCTGATCTCGAACTCGCACCAATCCACCTGCCTCAGCCTCCCGAGTGCTGGGATTACAGATGTGAGCCACCACGCCCGGCTTACAATATATTTATATGCATACTTAAGTAAAGGTTTATTCCCTGATTTGAGTTTCTTTCCTGATAAGTGTTTCCTTGTAAAAGAAATATTTATAGTCACTTTCTAATTTAAGCATAGGTAAGACGATCACTATGTGGAAATATGATTTTAAAATAATTTTATTTATTGGATGGGTGAAATATGTGATTTTCCAGATCTTTATGAATGCTTGTGTTCTATAATTCTTTGATACCTGAATGTCCATTCTAGTCTGTTTTGATGTTAATTTTTACTTTTATTTGAATTTTCATTATAATTTTTATGCTTATGAAGAGCTTTATTCAGAAATGTTTGCTAATAACTTCTATTGGGTTTTAATATTTATATTGCTATTACTTTCCTCCCATTGGATAATTTGCAGATGTTTCAAAGTTTCATTAAAATTGGAGATCTGCTATTTAATTCCTTTTAATGTATTGAATAATATTAAGTCAAACAAGATCTCAGAAAGCTGCTTTTCCAGTCAGCCTGATTCATAGAGAAGGATTTTTTTTTTTTTTTTTTTTTTTTTTTTACTAGTTCAGGATGCCTTAAGGGTGGTTCTGGTGCAGCTTGTAGAGCTGGGAATCGAACTATGGTCCCATGCATCTGACTTTATTTGCCCAAGAGGCACTTTGAACAACTGAGCTATCCAGCAAGCCCTCAGCCTGATTCATATACATAGATAAAATTATTCAGATCAAATGGCAACCCCATCTCTATTTCTTTATTTTTCCCGTGTCTCTTTCCCAGCATGCACATCAATGAACATTTGCTCGACACCCACAGTGCAGTTCTACATTCCTTTACCTTTCTTTCTAAACGATATTTTACAGACATCTGATACTGAAGATTATATAAACATCACTTCTTTTGTGAGCCTGAAAATTTTTACTCTGTCCACTTCTTGATCAGTATGGCTTATGCTGTTTACTCCTTCAAGAATAAAACAGTATGAGACTTTCTTGCTCCAGAATAGCTTTTCCCCTACTCAGAGACCTTTGATATCCAACCAGGCCTTGAACCTCTTCCATAGTGGACCCTCCTTTGCCTTGCTACTGCTTCACATTTTCCTTCCTTTTAGTGATTCCCATAGTACCATAAGAGTGGGCTTCAAATATAGTGGAAATGAGGTATGAGTAAACCTGCTGATCCTAAGTTGATGGGTGTTTCATGCCACTCTTTACTTTTCAAATCAAATGCTGCCTCCAGAAACAATAAAGCAAAATAACTTGGATTTGTTTGGGTTTGTTCTTACAATTCAAATTACCTTTGGTACTGCTAAAGAAAAGGTCAAGTATCAAATACCACCCATCAAGGAATCTAGAAGAAGCATGCCTCTACCTCCTGTTCAACCCCATTCTTTCATTAATACTAGCATCTTAGTTGTCTTACTTAGTGTATAAAGTATACTACTTAGTGTACAAAGTACATGTTTCTTATTTTATCTTTACCTTTCCAAAGTGGCTGCAATTGACCTAACAGTGCAACTGTTAAAATTTCTAAACAAATCATCAGAGTGAGAACCACTCTCTGTACTGACAGCAACCCTACTATTGTCTCATCTGCCTTAGTAGCACTGCTAGTGAAAAAAGGGTCCTCTGTGAAAGCAGGAACAGTGTAGCATGTGGCCACTAGGACAATGATTCCGAATGACCTCAGAAAATTCAAACCAGCACAAGTGAGAATTTAAAAAAAGAATGAGAATATGGAGATAGCTATGGGCAAAACAGTAAAGGATGTATTAAGTGTCAGAATTTTAGTAACTCACAAATTAATCTAATTCCATAGTGGGCTATCAGGGTGGAAAGCTGAAAATAATCCTAGAATGTTGTAATTTTCCAGTGGAAAATCTGGAGGTATTTAAGTAAAATTTAATTTGTTAAAATATGACAAAGTATCAAAAATATGACAAAGAATCCGTACTGCAAGTAGGAAAGGTAGGGAACATTCGGAAAAACTAGATGAAATGAGATAGGAGGTCTGCAAAATGATATTTAAAAACTAAATTGAGCTTGAGGGGCCATGAAAGCTGACACAGTGAAGCGTAATTCATGACCTGGTACTCAGTGGAAGCTCTAAATCCTGTGGGACCATCAACAGTTTTTCTGTCTGAGGACAGTTTAAACTGTGAGGTTAGCAAAAACTGCCAATGAAAGTTTCAATGTGAGGAGTTAAAATGCACAACCCAAATGAATGTCCAACATCAGATTTATGAATTATGTTTAAACTTTGGGTTCCTTACTTCCATGTATCATTCCCAAGCTTTGTCTCTAAATAGCTCTCCTTTTTAACTTATCATTTTTTTCTTAAGAAGCAATTTTCACTTGATAAACATCAGACACCACAAAAATCTGGATCTGTTCTTGTTCTAGTCCCTCAATGACCTCGTACAAATGAAAATTAGGTAACATTGGAAGCCAAAATATTCCTAGTTGTATGAAACTGCTATCTAGTAGTGTGTTACCGTGGACATTTTTAATGGAAGAGCTGTGTACTAAGGCTTATTAATCAAACTTGAAAGGAGACAAACAAAAGGAATAATAAGGTAAACATTTCAATAAAGAAGTTAAGGCATAATAAAAAGCTAAACCAATCTCAGGCACTTTAGTAATTACTTTCAGGCAGATTAGTAATTAATAAGTAGTCATCATGCTGTAGCCTATTTTGGTTGACAATTTTTTTTTTTTTTTTTTTTGTCTTTTTGAGACAGGGTCTTACTATGCAGTTCAGGCTGGCCTTGAGCTCACTTTTGTAGCCCAGGCTGGTCTCGAACTCGCACCGATCCTCCTGCCTCAGCCTCCCGTGGGACTGGGAATTGGACTCAGGTCCTTGCATTTGCCAGGCAAGCGTTTATTCTAATGAGCTATCTCTCCAGCCCTAGTAGTGGATTTTCATTCCATCTGTTATTCCTCTTTGCCAAAACCTTACCAATGCACGGCAGCATTACAGACTTTAGTCTTTGTTCTGAGTCCTGACTTTCTATTAGGCATGGGGTTGAGAACGGGCATTGACCAGTGAATAAGATCAAGCCTAGTGTTCTGCATTTTCACCATTTTTTGCATATATCTACAAACGGCTTTTCAGCAGTTGTCTCTCTTGCTCAGTGAAGTAAACCGGTTAACTAACTGGCTTCCAGTTTGTGTCATATCAGCATGAATTTCAAAGCACTGAGGTCTTAGAATATTTCTAATAATCATCTCCTCCACATCAATTTTTTATTAATTAATTAATTATTGAGACAGAGTTACGCTGTCCTGGTACCCCATGCCTACCTTTCCCGCTTTGTTTACTAAGTTTTTATTTTCTTCTTTAGTATGCATAGTTATTCCCTACTTTTTAGCCAAGTTATACGAAATTAAGAGTATCCTCCTCCCAGAAATTCTGGTTTATTATTTGTGTCTCTCGTTTAACCTTGTTTATTTATGGTTTCTAGGCAGCTTCAACCATTAGTACTTTCTAATGGTTTTCTGTATTTTGTCTCTGGATCCTTACAGAAATTATAAACTCTTTTTTTTTTAAATGTAGTTAGTAGTGTCTATAGGGTCTTACTACATAGATGAGACTTGTAAAGAGCCTCCTGTTTTCACCTTTCCAAGTACTGGGCATGCACCACCACACCAAATCTCAATCACTATCTCAGTGTGTCCCAGGGGCGGGGTTTGCCCAGCACACTGGGGATTGAATCCTGGTCCCTGAGTCTGCCTAGGCAGGTGCTTTAATCTGCTGAGCTATCTGGCTGGCCCTCAATTATAAATCTCCTACATCAGAGACCCAAAAAAGTCTGGGGATTACATGGGTACCTTGTTATCTCAATAAATATTTATGTTGCTATATTCACCCAAGTGTATCATGTTCTTTGTTTTGTAAGCAAGAGAAAATAAAACTCTAGGGAAAATTTGGAAAGGTATATGACTCAGTGGTAGAGCACATGTCTAGCTTGTAGCAGACCCTGGGTTTGGTACCTTGCACCACAATAAGACAAAAAACAACAACAACAACAAAAAAAAATTCCAGAAACTGGAATGATTTTCCTGTGATCAAACTAGTTATTAATAAGCTCTATTTACATTAGTGCTGTTGCTACTAAACCTTGCCCTCTATTGTCTATCTTTCCTTGGGCCAGTATTGGACAGGTAGTAAGAGGAATTTAGTGATTTTTTAAATGACAGCTAGAGAACAAAGCTTATGTGTTGCTATGCCTCTCTTGATTTATATAGAGCCAAAAACAAGGTATCATGATAGAACATATGTTTTTCTCTTGGCGTAAGTAAATAAAGAAAACCTGTAGGGTTAATAAAGTATCAAAGACAAGTAATTCTTTTGAAATTGCTTTCATGCTGGTTTTGATAACTTGGAAAATCTTTGGTAAGTTACAAAATCTTTAGGCATCTAGAGTCACTGCAAGGTATGAATGCCCAGAATCTCCCTGCCTCTCCAAAAAAAAAATCAGCAATTTATCTGGATTGGCAAACTGCACTTTTTTTCTTCATTAGTAAAGTTGGCATCTTGGGGATGACGTTATGAGTGATATAAATGCTTCCTTTCCTATCAGTAAAGCTGTGATTTACAGTATTTAATCTAACTGAAAGTAAGGAAAAATAGAGGTCTACGTAAGGGAGAAATAAAATTTTAACAAAATGGCACACTTCCCAACGTTTTCCTAATATATAGAATATTAACCTGGCACCCAGCCTTGTTTGTAGCATACAAAGTTTCATCGATCAAAGAATGGGAAGCCTGCTTTTCAAGACTCACAAGGACATCTAACTTACTACTTCTGTAGATTTTCATTCTGTAAATAGTGTGGTATTTGATCTACACTATGTTCTCCGCTGCCTAGTGTAAGATGTCAAACCAGGAAATATATATACTTTTATGATTTCTGCCTCAGAATTACCTAAATTCCACTTTTCAACAGAATAACTCTGTACTTGGTCTTTTGATTCTCACTATATTTTAAAACACTCAGTTTGTATTAGGAAGGGCTTTCTTTGATTCTCCTCTCCCATGGATAATTACTCCTTAAAGAAGGTAGCCCTAAAGAAATTGGTAGTTTTATCAGTAGCTTATAAATACTAAAGTAGAATTTAACCCTTTTCCAGTGTATTATAAACTTCTGTCTCTTGCGAAGTCTCAAAGTTTGAGTATCGCTTAATTCAGCACCAACAATATACAGCCACTTCAAAACCACCTTCTGTGTACCCAGCACTCTAAGGTCTAAAGATTTGCCACATCCGTTGTCCATTGATTCCTCACCAGACCTCAGAGAGGAAAGCAAGAAGCCTGGCACTTTATCCCTACCATATACAATGAAACTAAGTGTATATGTAGAGAAAATGTGTCTCAGATATTTTAACAAGAGAATTGAAGCCCAAGGGCCACAGGGCAAGGATGAGACACACTCCTGCCTTACTCTGAACTAACCAAATACGTGTATTACATACTCATCTCCCCTACTTGCTTTTTACATAATGTTTCTACCACCTGTTTATACCCTAGTTCATTCTGGGGATTAAAAAAATTCTTTTTGAGTATGTTATATTGTTTTCTATTCATAATTATTTTGACATCTCTACCCTCTTTTCTTCTTCTTCTTTTTTTTTTTTTTTTGCAGGACTGGGGTTCAAACTCATGACCTTGCACTTGCCAGGCAGGCACTTGTGCCACAGAGCTATCTCCCTAGCCCCCTTTTCTTCTTTTATGTAGCCAACATTTCCACATCCTTGTTTATTTCCTTCTTTCATTTATTAATGTATTTTAACTGCTACCAAAAACATCAAAGAGACAACTGAAGAAATTCATTAGTGCCTCTGTCTCTGTCTCTGTCTCTGTCTCTGTCTCTGCCATGTCTTCCTGTCTTTCATTCTTGTAGCTGCGTTCAGTTCAGGTTCTCTAAGGCTGCAGTTGTCTGCTGAATTACTGCTTTGTATTCAGCCAAGGACCGTGGAGTATTCCCAGTGTATTTATTTTCTGTTCCTGAGCTGAATGTAGGGTGCTTCTTTGTCCTGATGCCTTCTGCAAAACATGGAAGGGAGAGAAAGGGAGGAGGGGTAGGAATGCCAATAAAGCTTTCTCTATCCCTGGGAGGGAAGTGTACAAACGTCTTCACCATTGCCTACTCAGTGTTCTTCTCTCTACTGCCCTTGCTCTTAATTGGATCTAGACCCAAGAGAAAACAACTTTGTTAATGGGATGGTTAAAGAAAATGAGAGGTGGAAGTTGGCTGGGTTCAGTCCTGGCAACATGCTTTCTTTGGGAATAAAGGCCCTGATGCCTGATCTAGGGAAGAAATTTCACTCTCCAGATAATGAGGAAATACCACTTTCCTCTGTTCCAGTTTTGATTTGCTTTTCTTAGCATGATGGACCATTATGTTTTGTTTCTTCTAAAGGCATTGGAAACAATTTGTTCAGATATATGGCTCATGTACTTAGCTATTAATCTATTCATTTACTCATTTACTTATTCGTGCATTTAACACTTGGCTTATAAACATGTTTCTGTGCCAGGCAATGTGCTAAGTTATGGGTGTGAAATGTTAAACAAGAGAAATGAAGTAACCACAGAAATGAAGTAACCACTATGTTTATTTTAAAAATTATTTATTTATTTTATTATTATTATTATTAACTTTTGGCGGTACTGGGAATTGAACTTAGGACCTTGCACTTGCTAGGTTCTTATTGAAAGAACAAGTGATTATGCTACCTTTGCAAGGTCAGGATACCGCAGCTGTTGAACAGGGATTGTCACTGAGCAGGCAGTGCCTTTAATATTTGATGTTCTAGAGGTGATGTTTTTTATAAACAGGCATGGTTTGTGTTTCCTGAGTTCCTTTTACTTATTTTAGTCTTTCCTTGCTGCACTCCTGAGTCAGTATATCAATTATAGTAATAGTTGAATTGTTACGTGTGTTTTTTTATAAGGCTGTTAACTGATTAAGGTTATTTAACTTAGGCTTGTGCGAGAAGTAATTCTAATTACTAATGTTAACATTGTTTCTTTTATGGTTTTATAGATTAATCCAATTGTCTTAACAGGGGATCATTGCATATTTTGGGGATAAAATTGGGTGTTTTTTTTTTTTTTTTTTTTTGGGACCAGGGTTCGAACTCACTACCTTGCACTTGCCCAGCAGGCACTTGTGCCTCGGAGCTATCTCCCCAGCCCCTGGTGTTTTTGTTGAACTGGAATGCTTTCTTAATTGATGGCTGCTTTTAGGCCTACTATGGTAGTTATAATTTTTACCCTCTGTTTAAGGATGTATCCTTACTTAGGGAGCTGTTCCTCCTTAAATTAACATTTAAGTTTTCATTAAATTTTAGGGTTTTAGGAAAAACTTAAAGTTGAACTGAAATTCTTGTTTGGATAACCAGCTATCTCCAAGCTGAATGGGCTTTTCACCTTCACTTTTAAATCTTCTCACTAAGGACTTTAAATAAGTGCTTATTCTACTGAGCTATCTCCATGGCCTGAAGTAGCCACTATTATGAGTCAAATTTCCAAATGAAGATAAAGGCAGTAGACAGAGCATGTTAAACACATAGTTAAAGTTTATGTTGAGTGATAAAGTTGAAAAAAAAAGAAACAATAAAATTTATAAATTAGCTATTTTAGAAACATTATTTTAAATGAGTGATTTTGTATGTTATTTAAAACCTATTTAGACAAGTTTATTACTATTTTATTTTAGCAGTTTTATTGAGCTATAACACATATCATAATATTCATCAATATAAAATATTCCTTTTAGTGATTGTTAATTAATACACACAGTTCTGAAACTATCAATATTATCTTTCTAAAAAGTATTTATTTATTTATTTATTTATTTATTTATTTATTTGCTACACCATCTCGCTACACAGCTTGGACTCCTAGTGATTCTCCCGTCTCAGCCTACACAGCACTGGCATTACAGGTGTGTGCCACCATGCCTGGTTTCAGGGTGACATGGTATACATGGGTTTTGGGGTCATACAACACGCAATACCTGGGATCAAACTGTGGACCTTGCACTTGCTAGGCAGGCGCTTAGACTGCTGATGTATCACCCTAGTCTAACTCTCCTGTTTCATAACATTTCCATTATCCCCAAAATATCCTTTATGTCCAATCTTCATTAATCCTCATTTCCACCCTGACTCCTATGTAACCATCATTCTATATTTTGTTGTTATATATTTGCTTATCCTCTACATTTTTCACCATGGACCATCTCGTGCAAATGGGTTCTTTCACACATCCTAAGAATTGTCAGATTCACGTGTCTGGTAACAGCATCGGCAGTTCCACTCTTCTCATGACTGCACGGCACTGTGTGGCATATATACACCGTGTTATGTTTAACCATGCACACAGTCCAGAATTGGGGCTTATATTCATCTGTGGCTGTTATCAACCAAATTTATAAGGACATTTGTATCCATTCTTTGCGTAAGAGCACAGTTTCTCTTTTCTTTTATAGATAACTAGAACTGGAATTTCTGGGTTGTATCATAAATTTATCTTTAACTTCTTAAAAATAGCAAATAGACTGTTTCCCAGAATAGTGACACCAATTTACATTCTCATCAGCAATTCCTGGCAACTCCAGTTTTTTTTTTAAATTAATTAATTAAGGTTTTTGTCTTTGTGAAGCATTATTATTTTTTATCTTTTGGGTGCAATGATTCAGGTACATGTATAAGAGCATCACTGTTTTAATTTGTATCTACATAATTTGTATTTATTTATGTTTCTGTATTTAGGACAGGGTCAACAGGGTGTGCAGGGTTTCACTGCGTGAATCAGATTTGCAGCTATTCTACTGTTTTCAGTCTCCCAAAGTGCTAGCATTACAGGTGCATGCCATCAAGCCCAGTCTCAGTCACCATCTCCATGCACCCCTTGAACTGGGCCAGCAGGGCACCCCAGGGATCAAATCCAAGCTTCTGTGCTCTGCCTAAGCGGGTGCCTTAGTCTGCTGAGCTAACAGGAGAAACCTATTATCCCTCTTTTCAATTTGGATATTGTTTTATTGCACTGTGACAATTTTTTATGTGTTCTCCATGAAAATCCTTATATCCCTATAAATGGTTCATTATTCTTTTCTTACCTTCTTTTACTTTTCACTTGTGGTGGCAATGGAATCCAGGCTACATAGCATTTGCAACAAACATTGTACTGCTGAACTGCTCCCCTAGCCCTTTTAAATTTAATTGGAAAGTGCAACAGTTTTAAATTGTCATTAAGCTGTCTTGGTTACTTTTCTCTCATTGCTGGGACAAAATATCTGACACCCAGAATTAAGGAAGGAAAGGTTTATTCAGCTCACAGTTAGTGGACGTTTCAGTCCATATGTGGCTGGTTCGGAGGCACACAGAAGAGGGCAGCAACTCATGGCAGTGGGAAACAGCAAAGAGCCAAGATGGAGCAGCCTCTGCTTCTCCTAGCAAGCCTCGGTCCCTTCCTTCCAGGCTGACTGGGAAGATCAGAGATCCTCAGAGGAAGTGAAATGCTCCATCTTCCCTCAGTTCCCTTTTATATCCTTAAAGTGATGAGTCAGTCTAAGGTGGGGCCCCCATGCCCTTGGGTAGGGCTTCCATGCCTGAAGTTGTAAAATTGCTGAGCCGCTTTAGTTAAACTGTTAAATTCTCAAGTGCCCACAATGTGTCAACCACTATATAGGCCCAAGTTACTTCTCAAGCTTTTGCTTTATAAATTGTACTTTTGATAGTGAAGTACTCTTTGCCTAAATAGAATATAGAAAGTTTCACGTTTTGTCTTAAATTTTCATAGTTATGGCTCTGATGTGAAGCTATAACTATGGGTGCTAACTTCCTACTAGTTTTCAATGTGGATAATTCAGCTAACCTTGTACCATTTTTTAGACACACTATCATTTTCCTGTGTTTGAGTTTATTTCTTTGATGTCATTCACAATTTATTTTTAAGTTCCTCCATTAAAAGAAGAAACAATGAAAGATGAAATTTATTAATTTGTCCTTCGATTAGTCCTTGCCATGTAATGCTTGAAATTTGTATCACTCCTCCATGTTTTCTAAAATACAAGAAGAATATTATGTATTTATTTGGCATCTATCTTTATTTGGTTACTTTTGCTAGGTAACCATGTAGCAGCTTCAGATATAGCAGAAGCTATTTTTCTGCCCTCAAAAGTATTTTAATGTTGGAAAATAATACGCGTTACCACTCAGCAACAATAGGCAAAATAGCATCATATTTAGGTGTGGTAAGAAGAAATAAAGCCAAGTTAGAATTTCTAGGTCAAAAGAAGCTGACATATGACAGTTATGTTTATAAAATACATCACAAAAATATATTAGTGGAGATTTGTTTTTATGTCCAAAATGCTTTTCTCTACTTTTTCAAATGACTAATGCAAATAGATGAATACCAAGAGGTATCCACTTCCCCTTTGGAAAATGGTCAACTTCTAACACTTGCATTTTCATCAGTATTCTTTGCCCCAGTTAATGTCTGTTTGGCATTTTATTTTTCAATATTATTACATTGCCTGCCCCAGACAGTGACCTTTAGAACTTCCTTGTATTCATATCCTTAGTTGTGACTCACACTGTCCTTTCTGTAGGGATCCTAGTACCAGTCTTCAGTCCTATAATGCAGAGCATCCACCAAAAAAGAAAAAAAAAATGAAAGAAATTATAATAGCCATCCATGCTGGTACTTGTCTGTAATTTTGGCAATCAGGAGACTGAGGCAGAGTTGAAGAGAATTCTAAAATGCACAGCAAGTTCAAAAGTAGCCTGAATCACCTAGTAAGATTCTGCCTCTAAAAATAAAAAAGATAAATAAGAAAGTAAGGAAGAAATGAAGGAAAGAAAGGATGGAGAAGGAAAGCAGGGAAGGAGGGAAGAAGGAAAAAATCAAACTCTAAGCTCAGCCGTGTTTAAGATTTTAATAACCTAGTCAAAGACTTCCTAAAAATCATAGGGAATTATGTAATTACTAGAATTTCTAATTAAAAAGGTATGTAATTTGTTCAATAAACAGAGAATTGAAAAGTAGAAAAAATACAAAGAAAAAATAAAATCTACAGAGTATAATAGATGCTGTGAAAAGGGAAGAAACTATTCAAAAGGAAGGGATTACTGAGCTGAAGAGGGCAGAAGAGGGAGAGGGGCAAGGGACCTGTCTATGATCTATGTATGTATGTAGGATGGCTTGGACAACTGTACTGTGGATTTCTGCTGGTCTGTGGAAAGGAGCAAGTAATGTCTAATTTGATTTGTCTCTCTTTTTTTTTTTTTTCAATTATTTGACCTTTTTCTCCTCTTCATTTCTTACACATTTCTTTCTTCTTCCAATTTTATGAGCATGTAGCTAGTAATATGAACAACCAGTTTGAAGACAACACTATGCATTACAACAAATATTGTGATATTCATATCATTTTGTTAAGTGAAATTCTGTCTTAATTTTGTTTTAATACTGTTTTTTACATTCTTTAAAAATTAAAAGAAAAATATATAAATTGCTGTTGTCATAAAATACTTTAAAGCTCTGTGACAAAGGAGATTACTAAAGGAAAGTGAAATCAAATTTTGTATGTGTAAGCAAGAATAGAGAAGTACGGTGGCAAGATAGCTCAGCAGTCTAAGTGCCTGCCTGGCAAGCACAAGGGCCTCGGTTTGATCTCCAGTACTGCATGCTGTGCTGGTCCTAGAACTCCAGACATGCCACCAAAGCCAGGGGTGGTGGTGCATGCTTATAATACCAAAGCTGTGTAGGCTGAGACAGGAGGATCACTAACAGCCCAAGCTGTATAGCAAGACCCTATGCCAAATAAATAAATAAAATATTTTTTAAAAATACTACTAATAAAAAAGCACATGCTGATTTCAGAGAACACTCATGAGTCACCTACCCACAAGAGACAAAGGGCAATATTTCTAAGACAGAAGACATCATGATGTAAAAGGCTTGCCTGTGATTACAAGGTAGGACAGATGTTTTAGGAGGAAGAGAGAGAAGATGTAAGCATGAAGCTCTATAAAGGTCTATGGGGGCTGTGGGAAGTGGGGAGTGAGCTGGTATAGAGGAAGCTGGTGTGCATGCGAGTGTGAGCAAAGTAAGCACCTGTGAGAGGTAAAGGTGATTTTTAGCGATGTGTGAACCTTCAACTTCTGGTCTGAAGATTATAACAAGAATCAAGGTAGATCTATCGGGAAATGTAGACAAGGATTAGTTGTGAGCCAACTTCAGCATCATTTATGTTTAAGTATCTGGATTTCATTTCCATTCTATGAGCCAATGTGATTTCATAAAACCATATTATTACAGCTGCAGGGGATGTGATAACTTGAAAGTGAGAAAACATGGCATCAGGGCTTCGTTGTGATAGTAATATGTGCTGGTTGACTTGCTGCTGAAGAGTAGCAAACGTAATACAGAAAACTGGAAGACCTTCAAAAGAAATAGTGAACAAGATTCCATGGTGGTTGGGTTAATGTGGCAAAGAGGAGTAAAGAGTCAGAGATACCACTAACTTGGAGCCTGCGAGTATTTAATAGTCAAATTAAAGGTGAATTTAGAGTAAAGAAAAGGTGATCTATTGGATTTTTTCAATGAATCTAAGACTTTTAAATCCCCACTGAATCTTTTCTGCTAATACTGTTACCAAATATTGTGGGATCAATGACAAGGATTATATTGGGAAGTTTGGCACTGTAATGGACAAGTATCTTTAATACACATAAATGGCATAAACCTACATAAACACACTGGCCCTCCTGTGCTTGTGTATAAAAGTAATCACTTGGAAGTTCAGATAACAGTTACAGGGAAAGAAAGACAATAACATTGCTTAACAAACCAATTTTCAGTGCTTCACAAGTAGCAGTAATGATAACTCAAAAGCCTCCTGATTGAAGCTATTGTAATTAGTCTGAAACCTGTTACCATTATCTCTTTAGAATGCCAAATTTTTCTATCTGGTGTACAAAAGAGAGCAGTTCTTTACTGTAACCTTTGTAACCTTTCCCACAAGAAATTCACAATACCTTACAGGACTTAAGCACTAACATTTTGAGAGAGCAAAACTTTTTAGTACTAGTGGAATTTAAAGAAACAAGAGTTGTGCTGCTCTCTTGTCATCATGTATTGATCATAATTAGGACTGACAAGAGAAACAAAGAGCCCATTTCCTTGAAGGAACACCATGCCAGTTGGTGAAAAAAAAGAAAAGAAAGAAAGAAAGAAAGAAAGAGAGAGAGAGAGAGAGAGAGAGAGAGAGAGAGAGAGAGAGAGAGAGAAGAAAAGAAAAGAAAAAAGGGAAAAAAAGCAACATATAAGCCAAACTCTTTCCCTTTCTTTCTTATCCCCTTGTCCAACTTCTGACTTGGCGTTTTCTCATCAGCATTTTCTCTGGTGGATCGATTCTGCTTTAGCTACTACCGTGATTTTCAAACAACGAGAGTGGACCAAACTTAGTCTCTGTGGGTGAAAGATAATCAAATTGAATATTACACAGCCCCTGAAGTGCAGGCAGCTGATAACCAGGGCCAAACGCAGTATCCTGACAGATGTTGTCTTGGATTGATTAATCTCTCCTCTCCCTCTGCTCGGCTTTCCTTCAGCACAGACAGCTCAGCTCCTTGGACCCATGCTGAATGGGTTTCCACATAGCTTAGGTTGGCCAGGAGGAACAACTCTATAAAGTGCAATAGGATCCCTTGCCACTGAGTAGGAAGTGATGAAAACGCAGTTGGCTACCACTGCTTTGAAATCCTTTGTCTAAATCCAGATTCTGGTTTTAGATTATGATACTCAGAATAAAGATGTCTTTCTTCTGAATTTTTATTTGATACAACATATTCATTCACACATGCATGCATATATTCTCTGGCTCTCTTCTTGTCTCTCTTTTTCACCTTAAATTTCAAGAATTAAGAGAAGTACAGTCCTGCTATGAGAAAACTGTAAGTTAAAACAAATTGAATTTCAAAGAGTTACAACAGCAAATAAATTACAAAACTGCTTCCAAATATCAAGAAAGAACATAAGCTTCCTTTCATTCTTTTACTTTCCCTCCTTGTCCATATTCCTTCCCTTCTTGCTTCCTTCTCACTTATTTTATTGACCAAGGTATGTTATTTATAATGTTGAATACTATGTCTTACTAAAACTCTCTCCAAATGGAACCTACGCCCCCCCTAAAAAAAAATCCCTTTCGTGTACTTTCTACTTAGTAGGGAAACCCGGTGCAGACAGAGCACAGGACAGCAGTGGAGCACACTACACATCACAATGCTGTCGTATGTGCAAACAGTGTGATGATATGAGGGGGAGCCCTATAAAAGACCAAGCTTGTGCTGACCACTAAAGAATGGCTGGGTGCTTACCAACAGAGCATAGAGAAGAAAATTCCAAATGTGGTGTTTTTCTTTTTCCTTTTTTTTTTTTTTTTGGCTTTTTGACACTGGATCTCACTTTGCAGTTCAGGCTGGCTTTGAGCTCACTTTTGTAGCCCAGGCTGGTCTTCAACTCACACTGGTCCTCCTGCCTCAGCCTACCAAGTGCTGGATTTATAAGCGTAATCCCACTAATGCTGAGCTGGAGGAATGTGGTGTTTTTACATATTATGCCAGCTGTATTCTTGCTTACAAATTATACCAAGTTCATCCAAATCGTCTTTATCATTTGGTCACTTGCTAACTCAATGGCTTTCTGACCATGACTTGGCATCTTTACTGCATTCTAATGCTAAATTTAGTAACACAGCCATGCGGTCTGGTTTTCCAGTTTAGTCAAACTCAAAGGGTGACACCTCCTTCAAATTCTGTAGTTAGCATTTACATGTCATCAAACTGCCAGTGAAAATGCCTTCCTCCTTTTTATTTTAGCCCAATATACATAAAGATACCCACCAAGGAGGGGTGAGAGATGTCTTGGAGAGTGAACAGTTGAATTAGGCTTAACTGTGGCACTCCGAAAGGCTCAATTAGTGCTCCCAGCATTATTTAGTTCAATAATCCTATTTGGTAGCAAATGGCCCAGAATAACTTCCCACGGTACCTTGACTTTAACATGATGAGAATAAAGCCTATGTGCATCATGACTCTCTGAATATATGTGTGATTTCCACGTTCGAATTGCAAGAATGTATGGCGAAGTCCTTGTGAATGTCATTGCTTTAAGAAACCATTTGCAGTGGAAGATACATTTTATTTTTAAAAATTTGTCAAACTTGCAGAAAGCAATTGCGCTAGCTCTGCTCCTTTTCCCTCCACCCCCACCTATATCACCAGTATTTCTCCCTGGCAGCTTCTCACCAGACCGACCCTTTCCCCAAAGCTGCGTTGACAAATTCCAGGGCTTTTTCATTTGCATTCTCTGCAAGGGCCTCTGTTAATTTGATATCAGCAGCATTATACTGCAACAAGAAGGCTAAAGCACTATTATCATTTATTACGATGCTTTCAGTTTGCACATTACCTGTAGGAAGTTTCAAATTCCTACGTCGTCTTGCCAGTCTGCAGTAATCATCGACACACTTAACTTGAGGGTATGTCAGCCCTCCAAGTTAGTAAAAGAAAACCAAGGCGACTGCCACATTACTAAAAAGAACAATGCCTTCTTCTGATCATTTTATTATGCATATTAAAAAGCCTCAAGGAACCAATCTCTCGGTCTCAAGCCTAGTGGGTCTGTACTGCAGTAGATTTCATTCCATCCTCTGATCTTTGTCATTTGTTTGTTGAAGGCTCTTTCTCTCAAGAAGTTTATAAAGCAGGAAATACTTACCTTTAGCTTGTATAGCAGTCATTTTTGTGATAAAGCTATCAGCAAGTCACTACTCTCGTATTTATGGCCTCATGTAATTTCAATCCATCTTGTGGTTTTCACTTTCTCCCTCAGTCAAAAGATCATAATAGTAACTGCTGTCAAATTGAAGCAAGCTTAGTCATCCCTAGGAAGAGGCTTTAATTAGGATAGGCTATTAGAAAAGGTGAGTTATGTGGCATCAGAAATCTATATGCACTTCCGAATCCAGCAAAAATAAGGTTGTTTTTTTTTTTTTTCTCTTATAGTATAAAGGAAATGAAAGCTGAGAAGAACAGAATCCCTAAAGGAAAACTAAGAAGCAAGATTAAATGACGGGTGGGTGTCTGACACTTGTTTTGCAATGGTCAGCCAACTGGAAAAATAAAACAGTGAAGGCACAGTCCACCTTTTTGGTAGTTGACCAGGCTTGGGAGTAGGTAGAGTTAAAGAGTTTGTGTGATTGAGAAAAATCTGAACATCATTTAGTCAAAAAGCAGCAGGTGGAAAGTTATGACCATCCATTTGCCAATGGTGATGATTAATGTGGGCAAAGGGCAGGCCATATGCAAAAAATTAAACATGGTGACCACAGAGTAGAGCGCACTGAGGTTCATAACTCCATAGAAAAGGGATTCAACAAATTGGTTTTATTTCTCCCAGACTAATTCTTCTAGCACTTTAAGACATAGAATTTAAGACCTCAGAATTTAGCTGAGGTTTTGTGGTGTTAGAGAAGTTTTAGTTGAAATATGAATCCCACTGAGATGACAGAAACCCAAGGTCTTGCTATCTGTTAGAAATATAGAGATCTAAGATTGCTGAGGCCGGAAATGCATGTTCAGTTCATATTTGGTGAAGAATGGATGAATGGAATGGATGGATGGATGGATCGATGGCGGAACAAACCAACTAGAAGGCACAGGTTGGGCAGGACACTGTCAGAGTGAGGGATTGTGTGAAAACCATAGAAGATGGATGTCTATGTTGCATCACCTGGTAATGGAGAAAGAGCTTTTGGGCAAAGGTGAGGATCATACTGCTTTTTTTTTTTTTTTTTTTTTTTTTTTTTTTTTTTTTTTTTTTTTTTTTTTTTTTTATGTAATGAAGACTTCCTGCTTCTGCTATTGCTGTGCCTGTGTCTAAGAAAGATAATTCCATTGGTGAAATGTGATATTTTTCCTCCAAGAAATAAAAATTCTCTAAAGTAGAAGTTGGTGTGGTGCTCAGGTGCTCTGGAAGAATATAACAACTACTTAATGCTTTTCTGTTTGTTTGTTTGTTTTACTGAGCTATCTCCCCAGCTATACATACTAAATGTTAATGAAATAGTTTTTAAAAAGTGTTATTTCCTTCCATTGGATATTTTTTCTCAGCTTCCTTCCTGTTACAGTTTATCTCTAGGTGTCCCACCAAAGCCTCATGCAGTCATGGGGCAGACTGCTGGGGTTTATGATTAACTCATGATCCAAAGGGATTATGGGTGACCCAAGCCAGAAATTATGAGTCTGAGTACTGCTGGGATTATGGGTGTGAGTGCCACATCCAGGCTGAGGTGGATAGCCTGGATGTAACATAAGAGAGACAGAGATAGGATTCCTCTATGTTCCATTATTGCTCTTACCACTCCTTTTGCTCTCTGCTCTTTGGCACTGCCAAGAGCTGCTGCCCTCTGCCAAATGCTACTCTGTCTTGAACCAGCTGAGTATGAACTGAAACCTCCAGTAAGTGAGCCAAATAAAATCTTTCCTTCTGTCATTGAGGGTGTTGGATATTTGTCCCAGCAACAAAAGCAGAGTAACTGAGACACCTCCTTCCTTTTGTGACTCATTAGAACTGACTAAAGATTAGTGATATGTATGCAGTAGAAAGGAAAAAAAGGTACTCATTTCCAAAAACCAGTTTCCTCTTTTTAAAAAAAGAATCTTTCTCAAATTAGCAGGTGACCATTTTTAGTGTACTTGTCATTTCTCTGGGCTTCTTGGGGCCAACAATTTGCCAAGCAGACCTTTGCTTCTTCTTTTGCAGTCTTTCATTTGAATATTGTTCTCATGCTTACTGTACCAGGATGTTCTGAAGTGCAACTCAGGCCTGAGACTTATTCTCTGAATGATTTTTTTAGCAATGTTCTTTGGTGGAGATTAGCAGCTTTTAAAGTTTATGACATGCACGGGTACTGGAACCAGGCTATGAGAAAGAACAAGGGCTGGTACTGATCCATCGAGAAGTGCTGATCTTCCGCATGGTAACTTAATCATTCAGTTCTCTTAACGTCTAGGCCAGTGGCAGCACGTCTGTAGAGTGCGTGCCACAGTTATTTGTATCACTGAAAGCTCTAAACACGTCACCATCCCTGGTCCAGGCTATAAATAACAAGACTAAACCAATCCATCCTTCATGGCAACCCAGTATGAAGACACATATCCACATGGGGAGAGCATTTGCCATCTTGTATAAGTATTTCAAGATTCATTAAAATATTTATCTTTTAAAAATTTATTTATTTATTTATTTATTTTGCTGGACAAGGGGTTGAACCCAGGCCCTTGTGCTTGCTAGGCAAGCACTTATTCTACTGAGCCATTTCCCTATCCCCAGCTGATTAAAATATTTCTAAAGACTAGAGCGGTGCCTCAAAGTAGATGCACAGTGTAGGGGGATATATTTTCTTGAGTTTCAATGATATTTTAGTAAGCATAAGACATTTTTGGGATTTCCATGAAAGTTATCTATTTCTAAGGATGAACGAATTCATTCAATGAAATATGGACTAATAATATTATTTCACAAAATATGATTACAGGTTATACATATTTATATCTGAACAAATGTATCAGAAATATACTTTTTGATGGAAAACATGATTAACTTGGAGGAATTTTGTAGGATCCTTTTCTCATTAGTGACCTAATAGCATAGAGAGTTACAACATCAACACTGGGCAGTGATTCTGAGGCGCTGGCATGCAGCAGCAGAACCTAAAGAGATAGAGCAGTAAAGCTCAGTAATCAGTGCACTGAACGAGCTCCTGAGTGAATTTGATAAGGCTGGTCTGCGCAGACTCCCCATGTAGGTCAGTGTTGTAGTCAAGGTGTTGACCCACCCCTAAGTATGATTTTGTTCTGTCTGAGGTGGGGTCTCACTATACAGTCCAAGCTGGCTTTGAACTCATTAGGTAGCCTTGTTGAGATTAGACCTCATGATGAGCCTTCTGCCTCAGTTTCACAAAGATATGTGTGCCATATCCTGTTGAGTTACAGGCATGCATCACCATACTCGGTACCCCAGAGTATTTTGCAGATAATTTTTTCTACCTGGTAAAAGGAAAAATCAAAGAATTAATTCTGTACATTCATTTTGCTTCCATACTAACACCATGTTAAATACCTGTACCATAGATTTATTCTTAGGTTTGTTTCTTCAAAGGTTTGTTAGGAAAATAAAGGACTCTCTTTTTTCTTGAATCTTAGGGTTATCTCATTTTCTATGATGTTTATAAAGTCACCTAATGATAACAATGTTAGATAATGTTAGATAATAATACTAAACAATAATGGTCTGAATGATTTTTTCTTTGAATTGGGGATTCATTTTTCTTGAGTTTTTTTTTTAGAAATAGTTCTTTGGACCCAAGCACAGTTTCCCTACAATTAACAATTTCTGAAGCTACTGGTAAACTAGGAACTTGTCATAGCTGGTTTAATTTTTCCTAAGTAGTTGGCTTATTTTCTCATTAAAAATCAGTTTCTCAGGGCCAGGCGGGGGCTCAGGTGTCTAAAGCGCTTGCTTGGGATCTTGGGCAGCTTCAGGGACCGTGGTTGATCCCTGGCACCACATGCTGCGCCAGCCCTGCCCTCAGGACAGGCTGAGCTGGCCATAAAAAATGAGTGAATAAACGAACAAAGGTTCTGAAACAAGAAAAATAAATAAATAATTAATT
>PVJA010003956.1:0-30828 GCA_004027025.1 Myocastor coypus | reverse complement strand
TTAATGCCTCACTTCCTTGTTCATATTTCCATTTCCATCCTGACCACTTGATAATAAAATCACATGCATAGAATTCAGATTTCTACCATTTCCTTCCTAGTCCTTATGTAGCAGTTTCTCCAGGGAGCAGACTTAGACACCACCTATAATTAAGCAGACTAGAGTTGTTGTAAGGGAGACGTGACCACTACGACAATAAATTCCTGAGACAACTTAAGAAAGTAAGAAAATACTTACTAATCATGCCTTGGAAGCCCGGGTTAGATCTGAGAAGAGGAAGGTATGGCAAAACCATCTTTCATGTAAGATTATGAAGAAAGGAGAGGTGATGCAGAAGGGGCTTGGCAAAAAGACGGAAGGAAGGAAGGAAGGAAGGAAGGAAGGAAGGAAGGAAGGAAGAAAGAAAGAAAGAAAGGAAGAAAGGAATGCCAATCATTGTGCAGCTGCCCTGTCATGTGTCATTTTCTGTGAATTTTGGTAGGAAAAAGTTTGTGAAAGAAAAGCTATTGAGGCATATTTCTAGAAGCTACAAATGAAATAAAGCAAAAGATACTTGTGCCATGTCCAGGAACTTGGTGATCCTGCATGGATTTTACCATCAGCTCTGCTGTTTCAGTGGTAGAGTCCAGCAGGTGATGGCAGAAGTTCATGGTTTCCTCCAGTGTTAACCCTTCTTCTCCATAGCATCTTTTAGGCTTTCCAGAGTTTTTCACAGTACCATGACTGTAAGGGTCTTTGTTGGACGCCTTCCCATCACCTTTAGTCATTCAATATTTGTGGCATTTCACCATTTTAGTCTTCAAGAGTGGGGACCAAAATTTAGGAATCTTGTAAAAAATTCCATTCTTTCTGTGTAATGTGACTGCCTATTAAGAGTGTTATGATTGTTTTTAGAGCTGTGCTTTAGCTGCTACATAGAGATGTAGCCAAAGCAGCAGAGACTGACAAAGGTGAGAAAAACTGTATCCTAATAATGTTCTGAAAGGATAGGAAAGTGATATTCTCTTGGAGCCTACTAAGGCACTGTTCTTAAAAGAAATCACTAAGGAAACTGTGAGTCCCTTGCACTCTGGCACCAATCTCTGAGAATCATGGTGCAGAGAGCAGGAAGCATGAGAAAGTTAGACAGACACCCACTAGGAAAGCTGGCCTTGAAGAGTCAATGAGCAACATATCTGATGACAAAAATATGTAATACAAGAACCACTGTTAATTTGCTGTTCTTGTTTTGGAAATCTGTACTATGTGTATTGTTGTATGTTACTGTTTCTGTCTTGTTTTTGCTATGTGTTTTACTATTGTTTTGTTTTTACTCTTTAAGATATAATAAAATTTAAAAATGTTAATGTGTCTCAATTTTCATTTAATATAGCTTCAAAAATACATGTCTTTCTTCTTCCATCCAGTTCATCCAAAGCATTTGCATCCCCTTAATTAGACTATATTTGTTATTTGTTATCATTTAAAAGGCTGAGTAGTTAATGTCCCACTGTTGAAAATTCTAGTAATTAGTAACTAAATAAGTGCAGCTCTTTGTCTGTTTACCTTATCCTGTATTTTGTGGCCCTGTATTTATACACTGACATGGAGCAATTAAATGATGGCAGAAGTATATCAGAGCTAGCCAGTATCATCAGCATTATAAAGGATCTATTGCTCACCTTTTCAGTCTATCAGTGCTATTTCTGAAGTAAGAATGCAGAGGGGTAGTCTACCAGTTGTCTTTACTTCTTAGGTCACCTGGGCAGCTTCCCATGGGTATAAGTTAGAACAGATTATTTTTACTTTCATCTATAAAAGGGAAGCATGATGCCTGAAAACTACAGATCCCAGCTTGCAAAGCAGCTTCATATTACTGATCAGGAAAAGACTTTACATAAAAAGACGTTTCATCTCTCTGAAATAAAATAAACAGTAAGAGAGCTGATGTCATTCTAAAATGCTTCTACACAAAATCTGGCCTGAATATCTATGCTTTGTCCACACCTGCTGTGTATTGTGCCTGAGGGATCCAGAGGGAAAATGCTTAAACAAACAGCTGGTGGGTAAGCTTTCACTGGGGCTCATAAAAATGTCTATGATAACCTAGCACTTTGTACTTAAAAGTGCCTCTCATTCAAGAAATTTAAAGAGCTTTACACAGGATTTGCCATCAGTGCTCCTAACGTTCATCCTAAGTAACCAGGAAACAAATATGAACTCTACTGTACAGATGGGAAAAGAGATCTCTTTTCTCATTAACGCATAATGACACAGCAGCAGGTCTAGGAGTAGAACGTGTATTATCTGAGCACAGTCCATCTAGGTAGGCTGTGGACCACATATTTAGTGAGGAATTCTCCAACAGAAAGATTCCATATAATACAATTAAAGCCAAGAAAGACCTATACTTTATAATTATGGTGTGTCTGAGAGTCAGTAAGTTAACTTACCTTAAATAACCAATTTTTATGCTTTTATGCAGTTATTATTTTCTGTTATGACATAAAAGATATTTTTCCTTAAAGTCAGATAGCCTTGGTCACTCTAGTTGCTATGAGACTTTCCTCCTCTCAAGAAGCCAATGAAATGTGGAAAATAATAGCTTTGATGCATGATAGCTAAGAGGATTACTATTTCTTATATTCACTTATTTCTTATTTCTACTATGCACACAGTTAAGACTAGATATTTGTCAATGTATTGAGCATAAGTGGAAACTCTGTACCAGGTATTCTAGAATGATTAAGTTACTAGGCAGGAAAAATTAATGTAATACTCACTACTTCTTCCCAAAATAATATGCCTAAAGTGTGAAGACTGAATATCTTTCTCCATTCCATTCAGATTTCAGTTGCAGGACTTAAACACTGTGGGTATACTAATTTCAAAGAAATCATCTATTTTAGTGAATTTCTGCAAAGGAAAGTAATGTTCTATATTTGAAGAACAAACACAATATTGCTAACTAGCTCATGTAACAATTTATCTAATTATTTATACAAATATTTATCTTTATTTTTTGTCTTTTTGAGACAGGGTCTCGCTATGCATTTCAGGCTGACCTTGAGCCAACTTTTGTAGCCCATGCTGGTCTCAAATTCTCACCAATCCTCCTTCCTTGGCCTCCCAAGTTCTGGGATTATAGCTGTGTACCACCATGCCCAGATTTTTTTTTTTTTTTCAGAACCTGGGATTGAACTCAGGCCCTTGCACTTGCCAGACAAACCCTTATTCTGCTAAGCTATCTCCCCAGCCCCATCATCTTGGAACTCTTACATTAGAGCATATCCCTAATTATAAACTAACCATACTAATTGAATAAAATTTGAATGATGTGAATATATGTGAAGAACAGTAATAGCTTTAGATGTGCTTTCCGTCTTTGTCTGAGAATAATTTTACCAGAGTCCATGCTTGTTTTATAGGAAATACCAACAGCAAATGCTTCTGTGATGGTTACTTCAAGGGTTATTTCTCAAGAGATTTACATAAATCTCTGATACACTATCTTCCCCACCATTTGTCACATTGTATGCATTCAACTGGAGTTTAATGGTGTTCATTGGAACTTGTATATTGGCAGATTGCAACAGTGGATTTCCCTGGCCATAGGCATGGAGGTTAGTCCTCGCTGCTGATCACTTGAGAATGAGGGTTGAGTAAGCACTGGCCTCTGGATTTCTCCTGTCATGCTCAATTTACAAATCTTAACACACTGATTCATCATTTTGCATGGCAGGGTAAATCAGGTACTCAATACACCACTGTCAAGAAAAGTGTTATGCAACAATAAATAACAATATCTTAAGAAGGTATGAACATACCTGCACCATTTACACCATCTGTTAGTTCTGCACACACAGTAGTCCGCCGCTACTTGGGCCCCACTCCTAGTGTAAGTGTGTTGGTATGGCATGAAGTTACAGAGCACAGCCTTGCGTATGCATGTTGTGGGGGGAGAGCAGCAGACACGTTCCTCAATAGCTTGAGTTAAGAATCACTATGACTTAAAATTTACAAAAATATGTTGACAGAGAGTTAAAAGTCCTTGGTAGCTATTCATTGAGGTTATTCCAACTTAATTTGTACTTTAATTACTTTCACATTTCCACACTTATAGAAAAAAAAAAAAAACTATGTCCACTTTGTTCACAAGAACCTTTTCAGCTTTGCAGTGTGTCTGCCCACCGAGGGGATGATGTGAGCATGGGTGGAAAGACGCATGCATCGATAATATCTTGCTCTTGGCAAGCGTATAGAAAAGGGAGAGATGGCTATATCAATGGGTGAGGAAGATGGCAGAATGCACAGCGTGTGTCTTTCATGCCAGATAGGCTTGGCTATTTTTTTAATCAGTCTTTTTAGAGAAACTGAAATTTAAATTTGGAGATTTCAATTACTGAAAGCACAAAGTTAAATTTTCTTCGTACGCTCATGGCAGATGCTTTGAGAATCAGGCAGGTGGCTTACAAATCAGTAAGTGGAGCCATCTCTTGTCACTTCTATTTTTTATACTCTTATTTTTTCCAGTCATCACTTTTCCTTTGCAATTCCTGGTTTACCTCTGTTTAAGCCTGTTTTTTTGTATTAATAGTATTAATAATCATATACTTCTTCCTGCCATATTTGTTACCCTTTATTCACTACCTCACTATTTATCACTTTATTTTTGTTACATAAAATATTTACTGTAGTTCTTGCTTTAATTATGAAAATGCATAGTGGAAGGAAAGCAAAAGGCCTTTCAAGAATGATCAAGTCATCCATAATGGTCATCCCTGAAATTGTAGCATTATGGGAGGTTGAGGGAGGAGGCTTACAAAATTGAGCCCACCGTGGTGCTGAAGTGAGAATTTGTCAAGGGAGGGAGAGGAGACAGAGAGAGAGAGAGAGAGAGAGAGAGAGAGAGAGAGAGAGAGAGAGAGAGAGAGAGAGAGAGAGAAAGGAAAGGACTGGGGATGTAGCTTAATGATTCCTAGCACTACAAGAAAAAAATATAATCACTGTTCCAAATGTACCATGTTTTCTCCATTATAATAGTCATTGCTTTCTACCAAAATCATAATCAAAGAATGTGAAAGGGGTACAAATAGATTTGGCAGGTTAAACTAAAATTATTTAATTTAAATACCTTCTAAAAATGGGAAAAGCCAGAAGCAAATGTATAAAAGGACAGTTAAAAGAAAATGTGTCTCAGAAAGATATACTTAAAAGTGAAATAACCAAGAAAGTCATTATAAGAACATCATTCCTCCTGAAAAAGAGCTATACCTCTAAGAATTTAAACTTCTCCGTAACATTTGAATGTCATGTATGGATGTGATATACCTCATTTTTAAAGTTTAACATAGATCTGCACGCATTTTCCAAGAGATAGAATTACTTAGTATCTAGATATATTTCTTTTTTATATTAGTCTCTTTAGCACAGATATGCATGGCTTATACTGCTTCATGCAATACAAATACATTCTCAGATACCCCTGGGGTCAAATGATTATTCAAAATAGGATAAGACTGTGGATGTTGTGTTATTTGTTAACTTTTCTGTTTTTCATAGATGTAGAATGCAAGGATTTAGCTAGAATTAAGAAGAACAGTTTTCAAGAGATACAGGTCTAACTCCCAGTCTTAGTTACTTTTAACTCATTGCTGGCACAAATATGCAACACTCAAAATGAAGGAAGGAAAGGTTTATTTAGCTCACAGTTACTGGAGATTTCAGTCCATAACTGGCTGGATCCAAGGCTGAGTGGCACATGGCAGAGAGCAGCAGTTCATGGTGGCAGAACAGCAACAATGGCGATCAGAGACAACTAACCAGTGCAGCAAAGAGCAACAGTTCTAGTCTGTCTCTCTGTCTCTCTTTAAATTACATCAAACTCTCTGCCTTAGCCTATCTGCCTCAGGCCACACCTATAATTCCCAGCAGTACTCAGACTGATAATCTCATCAGTACTAAAAATGCATAATCCCAGTGACCCATGAGTCAAGTCTCAATCCAGAGAAGTTCCCACCTCATGATTGCATGAGGCTGTAGGGGGGACAACTAGACATAAACCATAGCATTTTGCCCCTGGACCTCCAAAGTTTCAAACATATCTCTTTGTACAAAAGACATTTTAGTCCATCTGGAAGACTTGCCAAAGTCCCAACAGTTTCAGCATTGCTGAAAAGTCCAAATCCCAAGTCTGCTCCAAGATCCAAGGCAAATTCTCATCTGTGAGCTCCTGTACAAAAGAAAAGTTAAACATATCCAACATTCAAAGGCATAAGATAAATATTACAATTCCAAAAGTTGCAAACAACAGGGTAATACAAAACACTGGGACCAAGATATGTCCAAAACCCAGCAGGATAAACATTAAATACCATAGTTCCAACTGCAGCATCCAAAACAGTCTGCACTGAGTTGTGGGCTCCATGCAACTCCGTCCCTAAGGCATTTTTGGTGGTAGTTTCCATGGCTTCCCTCTTAGGCTGGCTTTGCACCTTCTTTGCATGATCCACATTCTTGGCTTTTCCATACTTCTGGGGTTTCCACTGAATTGGCTTCTCACTCTCTGCTTCACACACTGCCCTCTCAGGAGCACACTGCCTGGCCTTCCAGGCCTTCTGAAATCGAGGTGGAAGCCTTCTTAACCCCAGATCTTCCACATTCTGCATATGACTCTGTGGATGCCAAGGGTTGCTGCCAGCTGGAGCAGTAACCAGGTTTCCTTCTTTCTTGGTCATAGAGATGGAGTGCCTGGATTGATGAATACTCTGACCTTGATTCCGAGGAACAAATTTTTCATGCTGGTGCCATTTTCAACTTGGTTTGGCCTCTGTTGCCATTCTTGTACTTGGGTCTCTGTGGAATTCTTCTTAAGGCAAAACCTCTCTCCTTTGCAATACTGGGGCTGCAAAGGGTGGAGAGCTGCCACTGCTTGTAATGCATTCAGGGCATACTTTTGATTCTCTGGTTCCTTCCCGGGAATGGAGATCCTCTCAGCTCCATCTTTGCAGTCTACAGCTTTCCTGGTACTTCCTTTCTGGCCAAACTCACACTTTAAATCATCTTTCTTAGCTCTTTGCTCTTGATTTTCAACATAATTCTGGCTAAAAACCACCAATAACAACCATGCCACCACCCCAATAGTTTGCTTCTTTAAAACATCTCTTGAAGTATTAATCAGTCCACCATGCTTAATCTTAGTCTTAGACAAAGTCTCCGGGCATGAGCAAAATTTCATCAGACTTTCAGCCAATCCATAGCTCAAATCATCTGGAATATAATGCCCAATGCTGTCCTTTTTCCAAGCAGAAAATTCCAGGTCTTTATAGGCAGGCCTTCTGTCAGTCTTCTGGTCTAAGCTCCTAGCAGAATCTCCCTACAGAACAGCTGAAGTTTATCCAGCTCTTCACAAGCAGAGCACCTTTCCAAACCTTTCCTATCTCTGTGCATAAGCCATTCTTTATACCCAGGCTTCAAGCCAGTCTTCTGGTCTGAGCTCCGCTTTTCCAGTGCTTTGCTTATAGGCAACATCTCTGAACCTTTCCTATCTCTTCCTGTAAGCAATGCCTAGAAGCTTGTAATCCACATGGTCAGGTTAGTCACAGCAACAACCCCACTTCTCTGGTACCAAATTCTGTCTTAGTTACTTTTAACTTATTGCTGGGACAAATACACAACACTCAAATGAAGGAAAGAAAGGTTTATTTAGCTCACAGTTACTGGAGATTTCAGTCTATATTCAGCTGGATCCAGGGCTGAGTGGCACATGGCAGAGAGCAGCAGTTCATGGTGGCAGAACAACAACAATGGTGATCAGAGGCAACCAACCAGTGGACCAAAGAGCAACAGCACTAGTTTGTTTCTCTGTCTCTCTTTAAATTACATCAGGCTCTCTGCCTTAGCCTATCCACCTCAGGCCACACCTATAATTCCCAGCAGTACTCAGACTGATAATCTCATTAGTACTAAAAATGCATAATCCCAGTGACTCATGAGTCAAGTCTCAATCTAGAGAAGTTCCTGCCCCATAATTGCATAAGGCTTTGGGGGAACAACTAGACAAAACCATAACACTCCCATAAGAAATTATTTTTTTTAATTTGTAAGAGAATCAATGCAGAAGTTCAGAAATCTCTTGAACTGTTTTGCTCCACGTGCAGATAATATTCTAGCTTCATAAACCAATGAGGATCTCAAACTTGCTCTTTTCCTTATTTACCTAACTTAACATAATCCTTTCTTGTCCTTCCTGCTCAGTTTTGTATATACCTCCACCTTAACAAGTCAGAGGAATGGATTATATTCTTTCATTACTCATTAACATCATGATCATGGGTAGGTTTTAATATTTGTAGTATAACATCATAATATGGAAAACATGACTTTACTATCTTTAGTAACTCTATAGATTTAACCCTTATAGAAACTATTTTTTTAAATTTTTATTTTATGCTTACTTCTAATCAGAGGGATTACTCTTTTGCATTGAGTTTTTCATTACATTATTACTTATTAAAATCAAGCTTCAGTGCCTCTCACCATCCATTTATTATATTGCACAATTTCATATTGCAGATGTATCTTTACTATCAATGTGCCCATCAAACAAAGCATGCTGAAGAGAAGCATTTTTGTAACCCAGACAGAAGAGTCCACACCCCTCTCTGTCTGTGAAACACTTCCAACCTGTCTTCTAAACTTATCAGGAAGAGAAGTAAGTGGCTCAGGTTCCTGATACAAATAATTTAGTAGCTTTTCTGTCTAGATGGTAATGGCATAGCACTTGCAATTCCTGAAGTTTTGATACTGTAATGTAATAGGACATGAGACACCCACAAAGTGCAAACCAGACTGTCCCGTTGTTAAGAGTCCTGAATTACTTTAGCCTCCAGCTCTTAGAAATATTTTGATTGGTACCTCTCCTTCATGATAGTTATTGAGGTTTTTTTTGCTGTTACTTAGTTCTAGGAGGCAAATGTATTCTTTTAAGACTACTTGCATGGTACATAGTCTGACTTAAAGGAAAACTGTTGGGTTCTGAATGTAATGATTTGGTGCTTTATTAAAATTTCCACGTCCCATTGATTTACTTCTTTTCACTAACTCTGTTGTTTTGAACAATGTTTATGTGTCTGACATCTTGAATTGTGATGCTACCTCAAGCACTGGAAAATGAGCCCTTCCAAGGGAGACAAGCAAATTGCCATAAATTTAAATGCCTATTAGAAGACAAGATTAGGAAGATCTCTAGCGAATGAGCACAGCCAATATTTCCCCAATAGGTCCTGAATGTAATTCCTGATATTTTTCCATACCAACAAAAGTATGTCCCCTTTTTGGACTTCTATGATATGTCTGAGGTTCACTAATTCGACCAAAAAAAAAAAAAAAAAAAAAAAAGAGAATATGCAAAGGCATATAGAAATAGAGTTGTCATCTTTTTAAGCATTGCTATCATTGTAATAATAGGGAGAACATGTCTTTTTCTGACCAAAAATTTCTGTATTTGTCTATCCACTTATCCCCATCTGCTTATCCTCCCTCTACCATGACCATCCATTAACCACATACATCTCAATTCATGCATTCAGCTATTAATTGCCCATGTCTTCCTTGTATTTACCCTGTGAAGACATTCTAAAGGAACTAGTGGGAACTGCCAGTAAGGAGTGTCCGGGGTGTCTCCTCAAGGAAACTGTATCTAAAGCTAAAAAAAAACTTCTAATTACTTTGTAGAAATTCCCCAAAGAAGATGGAAAAGAGCCATTTTTACAAGTGAACATTTTCTGAGTCATTAAAAATAGTGAAAATTCCACATTTTACCCTTTGATCATGAAAACTAGACACTTAAACTTGATTTTTATCTCAACCTAAAACATGCATTCAGTATAATCATGGGAGAAACTCAGTATTCATATCTGTTCTTGCTATTAAGACGCTATAGTAATATTTCTAATGGTAGTTTGGGTTTTTTTTTTCCCCCCATGGATTTCTTTCTCTCTTTTCCCTTTGGCTGTGAATTAAAGTTTGTTGGAAAGTACTTATCCCATAATTGTCTTATTTTTTAGGTGAGGTTTGTTTTTTGGTTTTAATGCCAAGGACTGAACCCAAGGTTTACAGTTTGCTAGGCAGGTGTTCTATAGCTAAACTAAATTTGCAGTTCCCAAATCTCTTCCCTTATTTTTAACAGTTAAAAGACGGAAAGATAAACTCACATTTTATAACTTTTCATGATATTAATTAACCTTTATGAGAAGCTTTCACTACATCAACCTTTATAATTTACATATCTATATAACTATATCTCTATCTAATCTATCTATGTATCTATGTATCTATGTATCTATGTATCTATCTATCTATCTATCTATCTATCTATCTATCTCTAGGTCCATAAATATTTGGGAGTATACAGATTATTTCAGTTATTTTAACTAATGTGGACTTGGTCATAACATACTCTTGAAATTATGGATTACTTGCATGTGTATCAAGAGATTCTTTTAAGCCCTCAAAAGTTAAAAATACTCTCCAATTAATCGACCATCAGTGGTAGATATTTGAATGTTTAGTGAACAGAATGTAGAAATGTAAATTGTAGTATATTTACTTAGGAATCTAAAAGCATTTACAGTCCCTTTTATGGAACTAGAACTCCAGTGTTTATTGTCTCTAACTCTACATCAATTTTGTCAAACCCACACCCAGTCTACTGCCAACTGACTCTCACTCCCTGTCCTGATTGTTTTTTTTTGTTTTTTTTTTCTTTTTTGTTCATCTCACCTTTGCCAGTTTGTTTGTTTGTTTGTTTGTTTTCTGGTACTGGGGATTGAACTCGGACTGTGCTCTTGCCAGGCAGGAGCTTATGCAACTAAGCTATCTCACCAGCCCTTCATTTCACCCTTGGATGAATTGTTTTTTCCCTGTTGTTACTTTTTGCATAAGCATAATTTTTTTTTAGTCCTAATTTCTACTTTTTATGCAGTAATGGGATTTAAACAGTGTGTATTCTCATGGAAATTCCTTCTACTAGATATTTTAAGTCAATAAAATGTCTTAAGTTTCTATTCTTTACATAAAATGTATTTTATTTCTCTAATAAACATAACTATTTCTATTAAGACTGGTTATTCCTGTAAAGTTCTTAATTCTGTTTTATAGTATTCACATACACATATTGTTAATACTTAGAAATATGAATATTAGGAATTATTGCATATTTTAATAAGGAAAATGTATCCTTTGGTGTATAGGTACAGAAATTATTTTTTTCTTGTCTATTTCGTCACTAAAAAGGAAATACAAAAGAGGCAGACCCTGGATTCTGAGTTACCATCACATGTGATTAACTCTAAAAGCATCTATTAAATTTAAATTTAGAAAAGGAATATACCAAGTGTATCTAGATATTTTTTAAATGAACATATATTTCTTGTATATTGAAAAGTATAACAATGATATGAAATTAGAGTCATAACTTGGAAAAATGTTGAAATTTGACATAAAGATAAATGAGAAGGATAATAAATTCTCAAGGAAAAAATTAAAGGTAAGGACTGCCAAAAAATATAGCCTATCCAGAACAGGAACCCAAATACTTGGAAAGTATATTGATTGAAATAGAAACAAAGGAAATATATCTTTGGCAATTGAAAGGGGGGCTAACATGAAAACTAGAAAATGATAACAGAATCTGAAGAAATGGAGCACAATGCAGAGAAAAGAATAAAGCAATCTGCAAAGGTAATACTGGCTGCACTAACAAAAGGTAAACCCAGAGAAGGTCTGTAGCTCCAGGGAGAAATAACCAGGTAGCAGTAGTAGCTCCAAGAAAAGCTTAAAAATACTGCAAACTACAAAAAGAGTATAAAGTTTTATTTTGAAAGTGACTTCTTCCATTGCAAGGATAGAGCTGGAGAAAAAAAATCCAATTTAGTAGTAGCATTATTTCAATGTTTAATCAGAAACATTTTATACTATGCCTGAAATGTGTACATTTCAGGGTATCCATACAACTATAATTTAGGGCTTTATAGGTTACCCTGCCACAGTAACTGGGTAACAGATAACCATGAGACACAGAAAGAGAGAGCATAGCTTAAAAACAGACCAACCACCATCACCCAAAGTTTCATCTCAGGCATTAGATGGGGGCTCCCACCCTCCTGCAAAGTCATGTCAGTATTGGAGGAGGCTGGGTCTGAAAGTGTTGATGTTAAGTGACCAGACTGCCCCATTGCCTAAATCCACCACAGAACTCAGTGTCCTGCTTGCTTTTCCCATCTGTTAGGAATATACCTGAGCCTCAGTGGTTGCCACAGCCTCAAGTACATGGACAGAGTGACACATGTCCAGGTGCATGTTCACTGAGTGAACAATCTGCAGTGGGAACAAGATGGACAGTGTAATGAGTGTGTCCTTAGCACCGTATGTACATGTGACAGTATTCGTTGCCTTACTTCGGCCTGTGATCTAAGTATAGAACACTAAAGAGTGTTCTATATTAGAAAGAGTTCTCATAGGAATTGAGAATTTAAAACTAATTCTCCACAGAAAAAAAAAAAACACCCAGGAATTGCTCAGTTATGTCTTCAAAGAGATCATGCAGGAGAGTTGGTAGATTATAAGAAGCAGTCAAGTAAACAACTAACAATACAGAGCAATATAAAGACACATTTCAGGCAAGAATACAATGTGAGTATCCACAGGGTTTCTAAAACAAATATCTACTGTACTTTGTATGGAAGCTCTGACATAAAAGTACAGTGGACAGTAAATTAATAATCATTTATTAGCTCTTATCACATATATCATAAAGAACAAGGTTCTTGCATGGAAATATAATGCCAAAGCAGAACCTTTTCTTCTGTAGACATACCATCCCCTGCAATTTAGTATATAATAGACATCTTCCAAAAGTCTCTGGTGATTAGAAGTTGGACCTTTTGAAGGCGATTAGATCATGGGAGACTGTATAATGATTACTGAATTAGTTCAACATTTAATTCCTAGCTTAATGCGCTATGAGAATGTGGCCCTGGCTGGAAAACGGGTCACTGCAGCAACGACTTGGGAAAGCATATTCCTCCTCATAGCTTCTTCCTTTCCCTCTTCTTCCTGGTTGCCATTGGTGATAAAGCTTTGCTCTTCTAGGCTTTTCTGCCCTGTCATCCCTTCCTTGGATTCCATCATCCATGGACTGAACCCTCTGAGACTGTGAGCCGAAATAAAGCTGCTATCCTTTGAGCTACATGTGCCAGATATTTGGTGACAGGGATGTAAAGAACCAATACAAAAGCAATTCTTTGCTCTTCTACTTTCTCTTCACTTCAGACAGTATATTTAGCACTCTTAATTAAATAATTTTTGCCAGTGTTTTGTATATAAGTGAGCCCCAGACCAAGTCTGGACCTGCATGTGCTTATCGATATGGGAGGAGTGTCTTAGTTAGACTGTGGGACTTGCTGAGCAGTAGCTTTTGCTCAGTAAAGTATAAACTTGTGGATCAAAATGATTTTTTTCTACCCCATGTCTCCACAGAGCCTATGCCTTCAACCTGAAAGATCAGAAGGAAAGACAGAGACACGGCATGCTTTTCCCTAGCTTGCCTCCTTGCCTATATTGTCCTGTGCATTGACAAAGCCTTTTGTTCTCACCAGGGCTCAAGGACTCAGAGGCTTCAGTCAGGATCACCTATTTCTATCACTGCTTCCCTGTGTTTGATCTTATTTTGCAGCATTACTTTTTTTCTCCTCCCACTATTTTTTTTATAGTGTCTTTGTCTGTTTTACTTAATGTCTGTAAGTATGCCAACCATTGTTCCTACTTGTACTTAAGCTCACATGACTTCTCCCATGGAACTTTGCATCACTGAGTGTCTCATGTGGCTTCAGTGCTCGAAGTTACCCCAGCATTTATGCTACAAGTTGTACCCAGCACTTTTAAAATGCTGATGTTACTCTATATATCATTGTCATTCTCATAGTGCCAACATTGCTCTGTCATTTTCTTAAGTATAAAATTAAAATATTCTCCAAAAGTGAACATGTCTTTTGTAAACTTATACTCATCAAATTTCTGAGCTTCATTTAAAGTCCTTTTCACCTGTCATCACCTTCCTCTTATTTTCCAGTTGATTTGAAATGTAACCCGAAGGCCCATTCTCTACATCTTCCATCATGTGATTTTTTCTCTATCAAAGTCCTCTGCAGTCTTCTGTTCTTGATTCTAGCTTTTCCTTTGATTCTTATCACAGTTTCCCCTCCTGGTGGAAAGACTTCCCTGACCTACCAGTCCTCCTGACTAGACAACTATTGTATATACAACACTGACGGTTAGGCTATCTACTTCTTAAGTTTCTGCTTCATAAGACTGGATTCCTTGAGAATAATGGCACTCTTTTTGCCTTTAGCATCTTATACAAAGGCTGAGACTTATGTGTTCTTTGTAGATAAGTGATTACTTTATTCTAGGTTGATATTGAGGTATTTTTCTTGGGAATTAAAGACATTTCATTTTTTCCACATGTTTCAGAGCAGCAGATGGAACCCAGGGTCTTATACATGCCAAGTATATTTTCTATCACTGAACTACTCTCCCAGCAGTTCACTCTTCTGGAGCATACTATTGTAAGGTTTTCTAAACACATCCATTCTTTGGGTATTTTTCACATGAAAAATCTAAAAAGTACCTTCTGTGAAGAATATCTTCTTCTTACCACTAAAAAGAATTAAAATTCTTAAAAGTCTGTATCATTCATGGATTTTTATCAAGTATATCCAGGTGATGTTGTTGAGACTATCTATTGAAATATTACATTCTACTAAGGACTTTGGATTTAGGAGCAAGAGAGCAGTCTCTGATCATATATAATTATCTCCTGATTCACTGTAGCAGAATCACTTTTTCCATGTTTACCATACTTTGTTTAAGGAGTATGTATTAAGCACATACTGTGAACCAGGTAGAAATGTTTAGAGGATTATAGAACTCAGATATAAAATTAAATCGCTTAATTGTATCTTTATTGTAAAATTCAAAGGTTTTTATTTGCTTTTCTTCATTAGAGCATAAACTTGGGAGCAGCAGACATTTTGTTTGCTAACCTAGTATCATGTGTTTACTAGAAATTAAATGTTTACATAGAAGATGGCAGAGAAAACATTTCATAAGCATTCACAAAGAAGGTCTGTGACACAATTAATTTATAGATGTGTGATCAGTAGTACTTCCCTGGAGTTATATCATTGAGCAGTGTCTGAACATGGCCTGGAGTCCATCACAATCAGTATGGGATACATAACTATCCATACCACTATCCACACCACCTAAAGCATGTTTTCTTCTATCTCTTTTCAACTATATTCCCTTACCAACAACTTTAACAGGAATATATTGTCTACCCTCTCAATCATTCATTCACCTGTGGGTTCATCAAAAGATTTGTTGAGGGGCTGGTGAGATAGCTCAGTGGACTAAAATGCCTGCTACGGCAAGCAAAGGGACAATTTGATCCCTGGCACCACATGCCATGCCAGCTCTGCTGCCAGGGCAGGCTGAGCCAACCACAGAGTCCAGGCACAGTGTTGCATGCCTGTAGTCCCAGTACTGGGGAGGGTGAAAGCAGGAGGATCACTATGAGTTCAATCTGTGTAGTGAGACCCTGTAGACCCAGTACTAAATACATATTTTTTTTCTTTCCAATGAAGGGAAAGAAATGGTTATATAAATGAGTGAATGAATGAATAAATAAGTAGATAAATACATCCATACATATATTTGTGATAAGCATTACAGAGAATAAAAATTGGATAGAAACAAAGGTAGCCGGCAAAGGAGTGTAGTTAAGGCAATACAAAAGGAAAATCACTCTAGGTCAAAGAAATAGCAGGTAAAAACAAACAAACAAACAAAAAAAACCCTGAGGTTGATGCTTGCATTAGGAATTCAAACTCCAGCAGGAGGCCAGGGTGGCCAGAGTAGAGTGAATGGTGGTGTAAGAAGAAGATAGAGTCGGAGAGTGAATAGAATACTAATTCTGTAGGAAATTTATAAGTCACTGTTAAGACTAATGCTCTATCTATGAAGACATTTTCACTTCCTCTGAATGTGAAGTGGTTGGTGGCATTCAAGAACAAGAGTGAATGGTTGGAGTTCAATTTTCAAAGGTTCACTAGAACTTTATGTTAATAATGACTTAAAGGATCAGGCTGGAAACCAAGACCAGTGGAAAATACTGGAATGAAACTTTAATAACTGCAACTTCAGCAAAGGTGATACCACAGAAACTAGAAGTGGTCATAATTTGGATTGCTTTGATGATTGAAACAAGATTACTTCATGATGACTGAGACATGGAATATGACAGAAAGGAGAATACAATGATTTTTGTGTGAGTAACTAGAAGGATAAAACTGCCCAGAATTCACATGGAGAAAACAATAAGCAAATCTGAGGCGAAAGATGTAGAGTTTCGTTGTAGAAACTGGGAGACTGATATGTTATTAGACTTTCAAGGGATGATGTTGAGGAGACCGATTAATAAACAAGTCTAGAAAGCAAAGTAAATGTTGGGGATAGCAATGTGGTGGATACCCTGATAGATTTTACAGTCAAAAGAAAGTAGCTTTAAAATATCACCTCTATGGGGCCCGACAGGATGGCTCAGTGGTCTAAAGCGCCTGCTTGGGGAAGCTTGGGCGGCTTCAGGGACCACGGTTCAATCCCTGGCACCACATGCTGCACCAGCCCTGCCCTTGGGGCAGGCTGAGCCGGCCATAAAAATGAGTGAATAAACAAATAAAGGTTCTGAAACAAGAAAAAAAAAAAAAAAGAATTTACTTAAAAAAAAAAATATCACCTCTACTCTCTAGATAAAATATAATGGTGGAACATGACACATATGTCAAACTAATTAGTAAATAATGGAATGCAATACTTGTAACAGTTTTACAAGGTAAGTAAGTAGCAGAACAAATACGGATAAAAAATACTATGACATCCATTGTAAGGAGATATGATCTCAAGGAAAAGTCCACCGAATAAATAGGATTTGATGTGGCCATGAAGCATTTATTGAATTCCAGTCATTACAAAGGAGAATAAAATTTTCCAGTGCCCAGAAGATAATGAGAACAGTTCAAAACTCCCGAAATACAGAATACATCTTTCATCTGTCACAAATTTGTATGAAAGACTCAGAGTAGACTATTGAGGAAAGAATTCCTTAACAAACATTTGTAATCACCTGGTAAAAGGTCTCACTAGTAGATTTTGAATTAATGAATAACAATGCCTTGTTTTCTGTAAATGAATCACTTGAACACATTTTGGATATTCCTCTAAAGTACTGTGCACCAGATAGTTTGGATATAGCTACTATTGCTCAGCATCTGATCTCATACTTTTTGAAAATACATGTAGTCTTAAAACTATGTGCATGCCTTTGATATAAAATTGCTAATGCATTCTTAAGTTCATACTTGTAAGTGTTATGAAGCACTCATTAATGTTATGAATTTGGTCTAAGGCTATATGTTCTGCCGTTGGCAAATTGTCATCTCTGAGAAAATAAGCAATTTGCCTCTAGACAGTGTGTCATCGTACAGAAAGAAAAAATTAGGAATAACAATGAAAGAGCATGCTTGCCCCCTTTCTAGTCATACCTTAGTTCTCCAAGCAAATTGTAAAATCTGAGTCTTTCTCTAGATATCATACAGGGTTCAGGTCTCTTCAAACTGGAATTTGTGCTTGTTGGAAGTTCCAAGAGTTGTGTTCTGTCTTCCACTTAAAATATCTAGAGTGGCTTATAGCTTTGTATAATTTCTATCTACACCCACACAGCCTTATTTCATTTTGTTTTATTTGCATTTAATAATACAGTCTTTCCTTGGCTGTTAAATTGTGAATATCAAACACTACCAAATCTTCCTTTTCAATATTCTGGCTATATTTATTTTGAAATGATCTATTGGTAACAAACTGAATCTAGGGAAGAACTTTTCTATGTGTCATGAGTTTCAGGGTGGGAATTGCTCTGCTATATTTCTTTTTTTGGGCTACAAATGTCATTTCTGATCCACTGTCAACACTGGGGAGGGCATACTGAGCTTTGAGGTGGATTCATATTTAATTATTAAACCAGGGAAGATCATTCATCTCTTTGAAGTTCTTATTTTACTTTCAGGAAAGAAAGACACAAGTTATGACATGTGAAGCAAGTTAGGGAGTGAGACTAATAAGAAAAAAAGAAGAACAAGAATGATAGAAGGATTTGAAAAGGGGATCGAACAGTGATTACAAAGAGGAGAGGGACTACAGAAATGAGAACAAAAGACAGGGATCGCCTGCATGTTAGGGGGTGTGTGCACGGCTCTAAGTAATATTTGGAAATAAGAGAGCTTAAAAATCTCACTGAGCCATGCCAGTTGATAAAAACACAAAAGTACATTAATGTCAACCACTGGGCTTATAGAAGATAATGATCAAAGAAAGGATAAGGAAGAAGAGGCAAGACTGCATATTAAAATTAACTCAGTTAGGGACATGACTTTAGGAAGAAAAGCACGTATTAATTTGATAGTGTAGCGGACATAGATTAGATTGAAGAGTTGGAAGAAAGAATAAGACTAGAATAAAAAGTCATTCAATATCAAACATCAAAGATTTTAGTGTGCTTTTCTCTCTGTCTAAAATTGTCCACTCCTGGCAATTAAAAAGTGAGCATAATGAGCGAGTTGATCTGAATCATTCTTTAATGAGTCAAAATTATATCACACTGACATCTGTTATAAGGAAACACAATACATGTAAAGTGGGAGAAGAAGGTGTTACTTTTCAAGGGAGACCATAACTGAAACTTTTCTTGTGTCTAACAAATATTGACAGAAATTTTCGTGGGTTGAGACCATGCATTAGTGATAGGAAGACTATTCTCAATATTTCTGTCATAATAATGAAAAATGCTGTGTGCCTATATAAAAATAATCATTTAGTTGCCTGTCATCTTTGAGGAATTTGACATATGTGGCATTATGTGAAATGCTGATAAGAAAAAGTTTAAGTTGGGACTTCAGAATGTTTGCCAATGTGATGTTTCCCATTATTAGCTTGATTATGACAGAGATAGGGTTAAAGTAATCTATCTCAATAAAGAGAGAAGTATGCAAAGTAATCAAAAACATGCAAAATAGACATTCTAGATACCATGGTGAAATCTTAAGAACTGGAATTAAAAGTTCATATTCATTAGTCCTCTAGCCACAGTCTAATTGGCCTCAACCTAGAAACATGCATGTAACCATTCTCCATCGTCAATGGAAAATAAATCCTTGTTTCCTTAGTATTTCTACAAATATATAAGTGTATATTCCCATGTGTTCTTGTTTCAGTTACTCTACTCTCATTGCTGGGACAAATACCTGACACTCAAAATGAGGGAAGGAAAGGTTTATTTAGCTCAGAGTTACTGGAGGTTCCAGTCCATATTCAGCTGGCTTCAAGGCAGGGGGGTACATGGTGACGGAACAGCAACAATGGCAACAGGCCAACAAAGGCAACAGAGAGAGAGAGAGAGAGAGAGAGAAAGTCTGTCTCCCTGTCTCCCTTATATTATATTAAGGTTCTCTGCCTCAGGCTGGGTATAACACTCACATCCATAATCCCAGCAGTACTAAGACCCATAATCCCAGCCTTGGGTCACCCATTAACCCAGTGGATCATGAGTTTATCTCAAATTCTAGAAGTCCCTGTCCCATGACTGCCTGGGGCTTTAAAGAGACAAGTAGATACAAATCATAACAGTTCTCAATGATATTACAAGGCAACCAAAAGCAATTAGAAATATTTTCCACTTTGTCACAGGCTTACGTCTAGTTTATTCATACAATATTATCTCTACAGTCACACTTTCATACCTCACAGTTACACATTAAAAGATACCTTAGATTGGATTGTCAACAGTAGATCTAGAAGCAAGGACATGTGTTAAAGTGATTTTTTGGCAATCATTCCTAAGGAAAACCAGTACGGAAATGATTATGGGAAGAGAAAAAGCTCAAGTAAAAGTGGCATATGAAGTACGTTTCCAGTGTGGGTGATGAGTCAATCCCACAGGGAAGCTGTAAAGGCATCATGAATGTAAATGATTCATGCTTTGAAAGCTCCAGATTTTAGACAAAACAAATGCAGAACCCAAAAATAGGGCACTGATGAAGACCTTCAGGTGCTGTGCTGGTACCGAGTCTCATGTGTGATAACTGTCAGAGGTTGGACAAAAGCTGGATATATGCCAGAAAGAATCTACTTTGCTATCTAGAAAAATATGAACTTTCATCACAGTTACTGATTTTCTTCCAAATATTTTCCTCCATTCTTTTCGAGCTTTATAGAATTCCTTCCATCCTTTCAAATGCACCATATTGTTGTATATTTACTTGTGATTGTGCATGCTGTTTTCTAGAGTGCCCTTAACTAACTCTTTTCCTTTGCTTTACTGACAAACCCACAGTTCATCCTTAAAAACTCAGTTTAAACTCTGCTTTCAATGTGAAGTCTTTTCTAACTACCCCCAAATTTAGGAACTATGGAATCTTTATGTGTTTATTTTTAAAAAACTATCCAGTCTTTCTACTCCAATATAAAATGTGTCTTATTAAATTACAGATTTTATTTGTTTGAATACTTGTTTGATTATGGTATGTAAATTTGTATTTACTTTTCAAAATCTGAAATCCTCATGCCACACTCTATACAAAATGTATATTGGTGAGTGTGGCTAGATATGAACTAAACGTATATTCCTTAAAAAAAAACTGGATAAAGAAAGCACATTGAATTTGTACTTGGAGGATGCTTTTGAGGTTATTAAATCCTGAGTTTTAGACTAGAAAACCCTATCTGTAGCATCTACAACCATTGAATATTGCTTCTATTCAATTGCAACAATATTGCACTAAACCTTTACCTTTTGTTTAACTAGACAAGATGTAGCACTAATAGTTGTAGGAGGGTTTGTTTTGTTACCCAAAGTTCCATATTCTTCTAGTTATTACAGTAAATTTTGCAGAAAATGCCCTTCTATTGTTTTAAATGTATAGTTCTCCATAATTATCAACAGTCTTATTGATAGTCAATATTTTCTAGGTTTATCTATCAGCAGAGGATACAAACAGAAAAGCTAGTACTATGTGCTGCTATATATTTCACAAGCATTTACTCTGGGATATGTGTGCTTTCCTCTTGATTTATTCCAGGGAAGTATTTCTTCTTGCTAAGACCTTGTCTGTGACTGTGACATGTATTAGTAAATCATACAGCCACATATTTAATGTAACTTCTGGCTTCGAAGTAGTCCAGTAAAACAATGAATGAAGGAATAATTCATTCTCAAATAATTTTGTTATCATGAGAGGAACATTATTTATAAAATTTATACAAAGTACAGGGATGTTTGAGAAGGAAAAAGATCATTCATGATCAAGGATAATTAAAAGATACGAAATATAAAAATGATTGCAATGTAAATTCACCCAGTCTCACTGTAGGTCAAGCAGTCTCCTTGTGTATTAGTGTATTCACCTATTAGAAAGTGTCTCTCAGTTATCCCACATTGCCTAGCTCCTATATCATCTCTTGCCTATCCTACCACAGCTGCAATTTGGCTAGATTATGAAAGAGACACTAGAGAGCCTCTGTGTACACTTTTTCCCTCTATGCCATCTGTTCACAAAATGCATTACAGTTGCCTAGAGTTAAAAAGCAGATTGTCTTGGCCCAAGGTCAGGGAGGAGTCTCATTATGCTATATGACTGCTAAATATCCCATTCTATCTTTGGGAAATATAAATATATCACCTGCAATAAGAACCTAGGTCATTTGACTGGTTCCTTTTGCTTTTGCTTAGCAACCTTCTGCTGGAAATTTGTAAGTGCACCTCCTCTTTCTCTGGCTTGGCCTCTTAGTCCTTTATCTCAATGTATTTTCTATTAGATTTATCTCTTCTTAAACTACAGAAAAGAAATAAAAAAAAAAGAAAGAAAAGAAACCTGCTGTCAATCTTGATTTACCTTCAAATGTGTTTGTACTCAGAACTTTAGGAATTGTTTTCCCAGTGAACATTAGGGTTAATGAAAAGAGCTAGTGTTGCTTTTGACATATTGCTTTGGCATCTTCTTCAAATGAAAAATTCAGATGCTTCAGCCACTTCACTTTGTATATGGAGGATCAGGAGGAGGAGAAGAAAATAGAGAGTGAAGCTGGAAATTAACATCATTACCAAATTTCTGGTGACCACTTTGGAAGAGGATCAAAGAGAAAATATGATGTATTATCTAGCTGTCCCCTCTTTCCCCAGGGATTTCTCTTGGCATCTAGTAAAAGAATTTATTTATGTCTGAGAACACTTATTTTCATTTCAAAAAGGATTTACAAAAGTACGAAAACTGTCCAGTTAGACTTAGCTAATTGCAGAGCAATGTGCCTTTGAATGATAGAGGTGGGTGGTGGTATAAATTGTCCAAAGCTATAAAATGGCTAAAGTAATTGAAAATCAAAAGCTAAGTAAAAAGCGCTCAACATCTGTCTTAACCTTTGTCTTTATGAAACATCAAAAAGTGTCTTAAATACCTGAAAATTGCAGGCAACATATATTTCTTTCCAATGACTTTGAATTTCTGTCAATATTTTCCCACACTTCTGCAGTACTTGTTCCAATATTTTTCTCTTTTAATGTATCTGTTCCCTCCTTATCTACAAAATTGTGTATTCTGGTTTGTGCCTTTCCCATTTCAAATGTGACTATGTCCTTCGGTGTTCCCATTTTTAATCTTTCACTATTTATTTATTTATTTATTTATTTATTTATTTATTTATTTGTTGTTGGTTTTAGGGAAGGGCCTACAGGGTGTTGAGGGTCCCACTGTTAGATCAGACTCAGAATGATCGCCTCTTTACAGCTTCCCAACAGCTGGAATTACAGGTGTGTGCCACTACATCCAGTCTCAATTGCCATCTCAGCTTGCTCCAGGAGTGGGGTTAGCACAGCAGGTCTGGAGATCAAACCCTTGACCCCTGCATCTACTTGCAGGTGCTTTAATCTGCTGAGCTACTTGGCCACCCTTCTTTCACTTATCTTTTAAATTAGGAAGTTAGGGCTGGGAGATAGCTCAGCAGTCTAAGTGCCTGCCTGGCAAGTGAGAAGACTGGGTTCCAACCCTGGTAGTACATGCCTGGCCCACCCCAAGCCTGGGGGTGGTGGTGCATTCCTGTAATCACAACATTGAGGAGGCTGAAGTAGGAGGATCGCTATGAGTCTGAACTGCATAGCAAGATCTTGTATCAAATAAAGAAATGCATAAATAAATAAACACTAAAAATAAATTATAAAGGTAGATTTTTGTTTCTAAACACAAATCTATATTTATGTATCTACATGTACATCTATAGCTATGTCTAGTGGGTCCATATTTATTCTCAGTTTCTGTGATGGTTTTACATTTCAATTAGGAAACTCTAATGAGCTTTTATTCTCTTAAAATTCCCACTTCTAAAAGTCAATTTAGGGGCTGAGAAGATCACTCAGTAGAATAAGCACTTGCCTGGCAAGTGCAGAGATCTGAGTTCAATCCCTGGTTCAAATAAATAAATAAATAAATAAATAAATAAATACATACATACATACATACATACATACATGCATACATACGTACGTACATATATACATAAATGCCAATTTACTAGGCTGGCCAGATAACTCAGCAGATTAAAGTGCCTGCCTAGGCAGATACAGGGACCAGAGGTTCAATTCTCAGCCTGCCATGCCAGCCTTGCCCCCTGGGCATGCTAAGGCAATGAATGAGCCTGGGCCTGCTGGCGCACCCCATAATCCCATGCTTGGGAGACTGAAAAACAGGAAGGATCACTAGGAGTCTAATCTATGTAGTAGTGAGGCCTTGTAGACCCTGTACTAAATACATAAAAAAAATAAAATAAAAAACTGTGTTTTGTGTGAGAATTTAGAAAAATCTTTTTATGTTACTTTCTATGTTTTATGTATTTGGAAATTTAGACTAGTTTTTGAGTGCTTATACTCATTTACCCAATTAACACAAATTTACACAGAACTTCTGTTTATGAGCCAGAATATGTATTTTCTCTTTTTAAATATTAAATATCTAGAGCTAGAAATATAGCTCAGTTATAGATCACTGTCCTTGAATATGCAATGGTTTTGGTCCACAACCTAACACTGGGGGAGGGGTAAAAAGCCAAATATCCAATTAGCTATTTAATTGTAATAATTTATTATTTGTACTGCTATCTGTCTCAACCACTTCTGGTCTCTGTACTTTTACTGATAGGGTCATTACCCCTGAAGTGGTTACTCTCTTGAGCTTTGTACCTCCCCATCCATTCTTCCTGTCATTCCTTGATTAGTTTTGTTTTTGTTCTAAATCCTACTTCTCTCAATATTTCATTGTTAGAAAATTTCTTTAATTATACAAACTTGCAATAAAAAACTAATAATTCCAGTGTCCCTGTCCTCCTTAATATGATGTCAGACATTCTCTGAAATATATTTGTCACTGTTTCTATCTCTATTTTATATTTCAGATAAACATTGTATGCTAAATATACTCTAGTTCTTCCCTATCTTGGGCCATGTCCTTATTTACCAGGCAAATCCTAGATGCTCAATTTTCCTTTTGCAAAGTTTCAATCCACACAGTCAAAAATCTAGTCACCCTTCAAAATGCAATTTAAATGTCACTTCTTCCATTGAGACATCCCTGTTCACATTAGCCAGGGGCTCCCTGATAGAAAATAGAAAATTAAAAAAAAAAAAAAAAGTGCACCCTATGAGTGATCTGGGAACACTGAAGAAGGTTAGTGATGAGTAAGACTGGGTAGCACATGTCTGCATATCTACCTCAGAAAGTGGAATTTAAAAGGTAAAAAGTATGAAGCCAAGAAAAATTTCATTGGATATACATTTCAGAAAAATTAACCTGATAGCTGCCATAAGATCTCTTACTGAAAAAAGAGCTTTTCAGGTGCCCCTTTGACTCATGGTCCGTATTCTGTGACTCCATTGTCCCACATGGCCTACTGTGCTACTGGTGACCGCAAGGTGCTTGGAGCATTAACGTAAGTCGATACAAATTATGAACTGGCTTTATTGATCTAATCATGGAGTCTTGAGCAATTCTCAAACTCCACTTTATCATACATAAAATGAGCTTACTGTAAGTAAGAATTACCTGATATTGTTTGGAGGACTGAATAAGTTAATGTCTAAAACAGAACTAGCACAGTCTGAGGTTCGTGGTAGATGTGCAGTAAACAGCAGCTGTTTGCACCAAGAATAATTCTAAAGTCAATAATAACAGCTATCCTTCATTTTATTTCTTTCATTCACATCTCGAAAGTTTTATATTTTAAAAATTTCATGGTATTCATGTCTATTAAAAATGGCCAAAGCTAATTTTCTTTTGCCCGTGTAAAATACCACTCTAAACAATATTTAAGGCCTTCTTATCTTTTGGATAGCTTGCTCTATTCAGTTTCCCATACGGTCAATGGGATGTGCAGTGTTAAAGAGTGGACAAGCAGCCATATTAAGGGACAGTGTGCCTATGGAACGCGGGGAGATTGACCAGTCTTTTAGCAATCATGAGCAGTACAGCCAGGAAGTTTTTTGAATCCTTAAATTTGTAAAGAGTAGTAGAGAGAAAGTACAGAAAGGCTGGTCAGGCTAGACAGCAGCTTCTTGAAACTTGAGATTCAAATTAGCCCCAGTGAAATGATAGTTTCCTACATTCTTGGCACCTTTGTGATTAATAAATAATAAATCCTTCAATGACAAAGGTATTTCTTACATTGCTGAAGTCAATGTATGTCTACCTTCCTTTCCTTTTTTGTGTTCTAGAAAGCTGTCTCAGAATCACTGCATTTAAATCTTTCAGAAAATTTAGAGTATGAGTCAACTGTCTTCTGAATCCAGAAGATAGGAAATATCTTAGCCAAGTTTGTGCAACTAATTTCAGTTCTTTATACTTTTAGTCCACTTTTTTAAACTTGAGAAAATGTCATGGAAATGTAGTATTTTCCATTCTTCTTTTACTGCATTTACTGTATTTTTATCATTTGTTCTTCGTGAGTTTCTGGTGAAAGGAAAGCAAGGATGATTCTGACCCTCTGGCTGAGGAGATGAGCGTGACTATTTTTGCTTGTCCTGTAATCTAGCCAGGGTTTGTGACTACTGCCCTTCCATCTCCTAACCCATGTCCCACATATAGCTTGGAAAGTGAAGGCCAGAAAAGAGAAGGAAGATGTTTGCCCCACATGCTCATGCTGGACTTCTTTGGAGTAGGAAAATGCAATCACTCATGAAATAGTGTGGAGGAGCTTACCATCTAAGACACGTGAATCAACATTAAATGTGTTTTCTGTGTGGGTGGACAGGTGGTAACATATAAGAGAAGGAGAAAATTCACAAAACAGACCCTCAAGGTTACCTTTTCTATGTTCAGAATTTTTAGATAATTCGCATGTACTGAGAACAATGCCCCATCTGCTGTGAGCAATATTTTAAATAACTCAACTGATTTATTAACGTGTATCTATTTAAAGTCTACTGTCTATCTGTCTGTCTGTCTGTCTATCTATCTATCTATCTATCTATCTAATTTTACCTGTCCTGCTTCTCTTTCACAAATTCTAGCTCATTTAGGCTGGCATGTAGGACATGGGTTAGTATGTCTTTGGAATTATTTTAGGTGATTGAAATATACAGAGAACTGAGCACTGATGACTGAGTGCATAAGCCAAGGCAGTTGATGAAGGATAGGGATGAAAAGTGAACATTTTAGAAAATACACTCATGTTTGAGAGAAACTTATCATGAGTTGCAAAGTGAGGCAGAAGCAGCCTAGAAAGTGAAAAGTCTAGCGAATGCTGCTGTTTATGTATTTGCTTTTTCTTTTCTGAATAGTTTAGTATTTCATTTTAATGAGAAGAAAATGGGAGATAACTATGCCATGCTGTCCGAAGATGGACCAAATAATTTTCTGGCTTGTTTAATGAATTCCTTGCTAAAAAAGTGAAATGGAGTTTTCTATCTTTAGCTCTAAAATATATCTTACATGGTTTGGTTTGTGGTTAGCAGGCTTAAATTTTACCGAAAGAGAAACACACTAGTGAAGAGTGCAGCTATTAGGCACCAATATGCTAATGAGCCAAATATGGCATCTAATCAATGTGGGAAGAGTGGCCAATTCACACTAATGCCCTACTAAGTGTTCTCATAATAATCTGTCAAAGTCCTAGAGCTAATTATTGTTGTGATCCAATATTCCAAACTTGACCCAAGTTCCCTCCGATAATCCCAGCATTGGTGCATAAGAAGGCACATTGCTAGTTTGTCTCCTACTTCATGCATTTTTTCTGTTTTTTCTCTTATGGGCATTGTCTGTGTCATCATGGGAATGCTTTTAAACTGATAAGAACAGATACTACACTTGATCTTAGCCAAAAGGCTGAGAAACGATTGAATGCTTTTAGATATGTACTTATAGACTTTATTTTTCCTTTTGATTTCTTTTTCCTAGTATATGATTTATCATTTCTCTCTGTTCTTTTTGCCCTTCAATTGCAAAAATAGTTATGAGAATACTAGTTTTATTATAAGACAAAGTCATTTCCTCGCCATCACTTCTTTGTAGGAACAAAGTAACTATAAGTCAAAGTTCTTTTCTTGCTTTAAAGCATTAGAACCTGAATTTCTTTTGCATTGTTGCTGTGTTAGTGTCCCTTGCAGCAACTTGCCATCAAGTTTGATTACCACCATGACAAGTTATTATTGAGCCAGGGACACACAGAAAACAAGAGAACCAGCAGGTAAGGTGCCTTCTGTTAGTGACTGACCCAGGCAGTGGAGCTCAGCTGCTATGGAGTGCGCTAACGCTTCCAATTAGAAGATGGAAGAGAAAATAAAGCCTTTTGCTGTGAAAACCTATGTGGTTCTAAGAACATAGCACGACAATAGTTCTCTTTCCAAACTTTCTGCTCCAGTGATTATTTTTGGAGAAGACTTGTTATTTAGGATCTCAATCATAACAGCAATATTTTGCTTGTATAAGCACCTAATGAAGATTTTATGTTTTTCTTTTCTCAGTTTATAACATCCCTGTTCAAAGGCTGCTACAGATTGTAAATACTTTTTCTTTGCTGATGGGATATGAGAAATAGACTATCATTTTTGAGTGAGTCAATTTGTATCACACAGTTCCTTTATACAGCAATTCTTCCCATGAAGGTATTTCTGCTGTGTGTGTTTACTATTTTTAGCAAATGAATCACAATATAAGGCACTTTGGTGCTTTTCTCCATAGAGTTGACAAAAAGTGAATATTTTATTGCTAGAATAGATAAAAGCTGTAACATAGTCTTAAAAATTTGGGATTTAAAAATACATTTAAGCAGCACAGTTTGTAATAGCCAAATCTTGGAAACAATCAAAATGTCCATCATCTGAAGAATGGTTGAAAAAGTTGTGGTACTTCTATACAGTGGAATATTATGCAGCTATAAAGAATGATAAACTTGAGCCGGGTGTGGTGGCACCTGCCTGTAATCCCAGCCCTCGAGAGGCTGAGGCAGGAGGACCGGTGAGAGTTCGAGACCATCCTGGGCTACAAAACTGAGCTCAAGGTCAGACTGAACTGTATAGTGAGACCCTGTCTCAAAAAGACAAAAATAAATAAATAAATAAAGAATGATAAACTAGAAAACTTTGTATATAAATGGATGTATCTTCAACATATACTCATAAGTAAAATAAACCCGACCTACATGTGTAAATATCATATAGTCTCCCTAGATCTCAAAAGAAGAAATAAAAATGGACAGGCATAACACAGCTGAATGGAAATCAAGGACTTAAGGGTTAAACAATGAAGTGACTGCAAGCAGAAAAGATAGGAAGCATGGCAGAGGCAAAGCCATGCACTTATATACACAGGATGAATTAGATAATGGTCCTAGGAATCTCCAAAATGTTTTTGACACTGAGGAGAGCAATGTGTAATAGCAAAAACACACTTGGAATGCCTATCATTCTGGTCTTTTAAGTGTGTGCTGCTTCCAATGTAATTACAGTTACTGCTATACTCTCTCTCATGTAAGTGGTTGGTTTATAAGAAAATGAAAAAAAGTATTAAATGAGAGTAAGAGACTAGGAGAATGACATCAGATTGACTGGCTATAATTTTGTATATTCTTAGATTTCTAAATATGTGAAATAGTGTAACTGCTTTTGTTACAGTCTGTAGAGATTTGTTAGAATATCAATGATTGATAGAAAATACCAATCCCAGTTAGATTTACGATATTTGGTACTCACAAAGACAGGAATGTTATGTTCAAGTACCTAGTTTGTAGAGTAATAGTATCACTAAACTTTTCTTCTGGCAGTTTAAGAATGTAAGTATACAGACCAAAAATTAAAGAGATAGAGAGAGAGAGATAAAAAACTGCCACAAGGTTGGCCCTAGCCCTTCAAGGTCAGTGAGGACTCAGGACATAAGAGAACCTGTGCAATAACATTCTATAATTCAGTGGTTTCCCACATTTTCTGTTTAAGGAGATTATGGGGCTACAGAGGAAAAGGACTGAAGATACATAGTGTGCCAAAGGACAGTCGTCTAGAGAAAAAACATTCTCTCAGGGTTTCACAGCGAGCAAACCAGTCAAGTAATGGCCGTGCCTCCTCCAGATAACTGACACTGACAATAGTTCTCCAAAGCACTGTACATGCTTCCAAAGTAAATCCTGAGGGGATTTGACTGACCTTGAGAGATACAAAAGTTATATGTTTTGCTATACAGTTCATGCTTAAATTTGCCCTTAACCACCCAGCAGAAAAAGTTTAACCATAAGGCATAAAACAGAAAGCTAGATTAGAATGATGAGTTTTAAAAAGGCTTAAATCAACAGCTTCTAACATTTCCAGTTTTACCAATAACCCACTGTGATTATTAGACTTTGGATTATGTATGCATCTACTTTCTCTTAGTTCAGTGCAAAGAAATTTGGTTGTACCAATAGTGATTTGAAAAATGATAACATCTACACCCTGGGCTCTGTATAACTAGTAGGAGGACAACAATATGAATTGTATCAAATATTGAAATGTACTACTAATGTGTTTTGAAACTGTCACATTGTTTTACATTGTTATTTCTTGTTAAAAGTAATAAAAAATAAAATAAAACAAAAAATAAAAATAATAAAAGCTGCTCTGAAGTCATACAAAATACATTTAAGTATGAACTTAGACCAATACTTAGCAAACTTTTTATTCAGAGCTCTATTATAAATATTTTAGATTTTGTTTTACTTTATAAAACTTTACAAGTATAGAAAACAATTTTAAAATATACTGAAGATAAGCCATGGGTCAGATCCAGCCCTGGCCTAGTCTACTAAGTCCTTGCTTGGAATTATGATCTTATTGCCTCATCCTATGCCATCAAGGCCAATTAGAGCATCAATGTTCATGTGTAAACATGCACAACTGGAGGCCCTGTATATCTGGAGGCCTGGAACTCACATACCAAACGTAGCCTCTCTGGTAGTCAAACTGGTAACCATTTTTTTTTAAATAAAATTTCACACAAGTCATGACTTATGCCATGACTGCCATGAAATCCTGAAAGTCAGATTTTTAAATCCTATTCAGAGTTTGTCAGGATGCGAAGGGTACTGTGCAGAATGCTTCCAGCTCTGGCAACAGAGAAATTTCTGAAAGACAATAATATTGAAATTCTGTGAAGTGAATACTTTTTTCTCTTG
>PVJA010003955.1:0-90235 GCA_004027025.1 Myocastor coypus | reverse complement strand
AACATTTGACTGTATATGTATCTGCTTCCTCTTAGTCCAAAGAGAAGTATATTCTTTTCCTTTTTTTTTTTTTTCTAAGCAACATCAATAGGGAGGTGGGTCATGCCCACACACTGTACTCTGTAGAACGATTGCAAGGACAATATGCAATATGTCAACTTTCAAAGAAAAGAAAGGGGAAAAGAAAAAATAATAGTAATGTTGATTTAGAAGGGTTAATGTTTAATTGTTTGATCAATCTTATATACCTATATGTATTAATCTAAACTGATCTGATGATGTAAATATAACCTGTGTTAAATTTAAACAATAAAAAATAACCAATAGTTTCAAATTACCTTTGATTTTGCCTTTCAATATTCAGTTCAAATACTCTGAATTGCAAATTTGAACACAAGATCTTTTCTCTTGAATATCCTTTTAAGTACAGTAAAGCTTTTAACACACATGCACGGAATTTGCACATATACAAACTTCACATTTATTTAGTAGGCTTTCTTGCACGTGCTCAATTTGTTTCCTGGTTGTTTCAATACAAAATGACTCAGGACACCCAAAGACTATAACTGTTTATATTCACCAAGTGTAAGATGCTACTGATCTTAAGACACACCACAATTTTATATAAATAAGAAAGCAAAAAAGCTGCAATAAGTTTTCATTAAGAAAGAAAAAAGCTACAGCCATTGTAGGACATCAGTGATTTTACGACATATACCTTATAAGGAAATGAAGAAAGTAAAAGAAATATTCATCTCACAATGAACAAACTAGGTATTTAATCAATGTGAATACCTTTATAAACATACAGGAATATTGATCAGAGATCATGCAATGAAATTTAAGATTCTTAAGAACTACAGTAGAGTAGTATTGTTGAAGATATTCTAAACTGCCAGGAGTGGTGGCACACACCTATAATCCCAGCACTTGGGAGGCTGAGGCAGGAAGATCAATGCCAGTTCAAAACCAGCCTGGGCTACAAAAGGGAGCTCAAGGCCAGCCTAAACTGCATAGCAAGACCCTGTCTCAAAAAGACAAATAAATAAATAAATAGAAAATGTAATGATTTCAAAAGTACAAATAGTTTACCAGTACAGTGTTTGAAAAATGAATTATTTTTTCTTCAAATATCACTGAATTGCCCCCCAAATAATCAATTCATAACATACTCGTTTTCTTTATTCCTTCATTCCAAGGCACTTTAGGTTTCCATCCTAAACCATGAATTTTTTCTGACTTCATTGGATATCTCATGTCATTAGTAGGTCTTGGAAAACAAAAGTTAAAATAACATTGTGGATATATAATTATAAATTTAAATATTAAGAGATATTATGTACGTCATGCATCTTTACCATAGTTCTTATTTTAAAAAACAAATTTCCCCTTAATCACATGCTTACTGTAGTAAACTTGTAACACACATGGAAAAAAAAAAAATCATGATTTTTAATACCCCAAACATTTAAGCCTTTCCATAGTTTATCCTTTTTAAAAACTTTGTTTCAGTCCCACTTTATGTGTAAGTTTAATACTATCACACGCAGGGAACTTGATAAATGTTTAATGAATAAAGAAGTAAATACATATAAATATATTTAACTTAGTACTCAGATGTCAGGCCTGGGGCCAGATAATTTACATACATCATAATTAAACTCTAAAATACTTGCATAAGTGTGGTATTATTATCATCATCCCAGTTTTACAATGGAGAGACCTCATATTTGGAAAGGGCCAATAACATCCTGTAAGTTAGGTAGCTAGTACTAGTACTAGACTTAATCTGTATGACATTCATAATTGGGAAAAATATACTTTCCCAGAGAATTCAAAAGAGATAAACTAGTTTTCAGTTAGGCCTATGTAATTTATAGTTTTGGAAGTACCTAAGGCAGCGGTTCTCAACCTGTGGGTCACAACCGCAGTAGGGGTCAAACGACCAAACACAGGGGTCGCCTAAAGCCATTGGAAAATGTTATTTATTTGGAATTATAGTTTTGAAGTAGCCACCAAAATTATTTTTTGGTTTGGGGTCACAGAAACATGAGGAACTGTATTGCAGGGTCACGACATTAGAAAGGTTGAGAACTACTCACATAAGGTTTTGGAGGTACCTAAGAGTTCACCACCATTTCACCACCGATGTTTTAAGTTTTAACTTGTTACTCACCTGTCATTGACATAATCAACCCAGTCTTCCATTTCAGACTCCGAACTCGTCTCTTTGATCTGTCAAATAGAGAAAGTTTTTGAGTCAAATTAAAAAATGAGACCAGGGGATAGCAATAGTAATTAATAACTGATTTTAGAAAGACATAATAATTGTCTCAAGGCAGAAAAGAACAAAACCACTACTTTACAATCATCGTTCCATTTAAAGCTCAAAAACAATACATACATATACAAACTAAAAGGGAAAATGACTTGGTTCCTACTTGGTTCACCTTTCTCTTATCCTTAAATTTTATAAGTGAGGTTTCCCTAAAACATATGTACACTCATATTTTATTGCCTTTTTTATTCTAAGCATACAATTTTTTTTAAAGTGCATTTAGTACAAGGCCTACAGAGTCGCACTATATAAATCAGCCTCTCAAGTGCTGGGATCATAGGTACGTGCCACTATGCCCAGTTGCATTCACCATCTCAACGGGCCCCAGGGGCAGAGCTGGCACAGCATATGAGGGATCAAACCCTGGTCCCTGTGCCTGCCTAAGCAGGTACTTTAGTCTGCTGAGCTACCTGGCCAGCCCTTAAGCATACAATTTTCTATGTGTGAAACTAAGCTGTATCTTTCACTTAGGGTGTGCATCAATGGTGGAAAATCTACAGCACCTATGTTGTTTTTTTTTTAAGACAAAAGATGTTAATGAATAAGTTGCTTGTTCTAAATTAAAACCTCGGTACTTAGGTTTAGTTGCAGTGTTGGCACGTTGGGATAAATACATGGATTTGGGGTTGCAATTTGGACAGTCGCCTCTAAATGGGTTAGCATCACTAGTACATACATTAATTAACTGTTTTTGGGTTTTTTTTTTTCCTGAAAAACTGTTATGAAAGAACATCATAATTCAAATGACACACACAGTAGACACAGTGATGAACTTTATTTCCATTTTTTCTCTTTTAAACTGTATTCTATTGACACTGACTGTCACTGAATTTAGTGACAATTGTATAAATATTACCTTTTTCAATAGATACATTACCAGTTGTATTAGTTCTTTAGCAAGCTGGACAACTGACATTTCAAAATTGGTTCCAATGTTATAGATTTCACCTGGTTTTCCTTTTTTGAGCACAGTGAGAAATGCTTCTACAACATCAGCAGCATAAAGGAAATTTCTTGTCTGAAGCCCTGATCCATGAATGCAGCTAAACAGATTAAAGGAAATGGAATCATAAGGTGTACAAAAGCTTTTCACACCAAAATAAATTAATGAGTGGGTACAGGTCCAGAGAAGGCAGTTCCCATAGGGAGCCTAGAAATCTTTTTTGAAGACACACATTCTCATAGCTTTTCTTAGCTTTATCCTTAGATCTTAAATGATATCCAAACTTCCTACAGATACTCCATAAGAGAATGGCAAACACAAATCCCTGAGAAACACTTATTTATTAACTTGATACCATAAATTCATTTTGAAGAAATATCTACTTGTATGAACTAAATTTATCCTTTGAAAAAGTAAAACTAAAGATGAAAATAAAATTACATGTAAAATTTTAACCATATTACTCCAAGTTCTATGATAGATCACTGAAGAACTGAAATTGTCTTAGTAAATTATAAGGATGGGTTACAAACTATAATCAGCCTCAAAAGTGATTATGATACATGGAAAAAGGATTCTTAAATTTCGTGAGACATTCAAGTCAATGGCTTCCAATGCAAAGACTTCATGATTCAAGAAAGATGTTACCAAACACTATCAATATACCAGAAAAGCATAGGGGAACAGAGGTCAATAATAACATACCATTTCCTGTTGTGTTGTAGTAAAGATATAAATTTTGGAATAACCTAAAAGAATATTTGAATATCATTTCAGACTTTGGAAATTCATTAGTATGAATCTAAACTATTTAAGATTAAAAACTGCTATTAAGAAATACATATGGATAAATTCTAATTCTTATCAGGAATTAAGTCCTTTTCTTTTTGTGGGACTGGGGTTCGAACTCACGACCTTACACTTGCCAGACAGGCACTTGTGCCACAGAGCTATCTCTCCAAACCTCTTATCAGGATTTAATTTAAAAACAAAACAAAAAAAAGAAACCCTGCTATATTTAATGACTTAAAAAAAACAGACAGTTTGTTGCTTCATAAAAACCAGTTACTTGAAGATAAAAGAACATACACAGTGGGAAAACAAAAAATTATTGGACAGTTTACAGTCCTCACAAAGCTCAGTTCAATGTTAATTTCTTAAGGGCAGGAATGATATTTTATATACAGGCACTCACTCAAAAATTGCTTGTGTAACTTACAAAATGTAAATTCTAGCAGTCTTGAATTCAAAGAAAACTTACATTAAAATGGGGCAAATAAAAAATTACTAAGTTTTGAGGCTGAGGAGATAGCTCAGCAGAATAAGCACTTGCCTGGCAAACAAAAGGACTTGAGTTCAATCCCTGGTCCCACAAAAAAAAATTACCAAGTTTCTATTAAACTATTTCAGACATGAAGCAATGTGGGTATTAAAAACAGATGAAAGCAGTTTACAAGTTGTGAGAAAACCGAGTTTGCAGATTTAGATCAAGCAGGTAACAGTTATGAAAATCCGACTAGATATATATTTTCAGCTATTTAGCTATATTTCTTTATTCTCTAGATTACGTGTGAAAAACATTCAGGCCCACAAAACTAAAGATGAAGCAGGAAGCTATTAACAAGCTGACATTACGACACATTTACATATGTGTCTCCCTGCATTACCACCTAACCAGCTCTTTGCTTCTATATCCTGTGTGTCAGTCTGTTTGCGAGCTAAGAGTCTAAACTGCAGTGTGGCTGCAGTGGTGACCACTCTAGTGCTTTAGAGGCCTAGAAGGCTCAAGCATGTTCCCATATACCATTTCACTACATCCTCCAAATCGTTTTCTATATATTTTCATTATCTCCCAATTTAAAGACAAGTCCAAAGTCACATCAGCTGGTGGACATCAAGTTGATATGTAAACTCAAGTCTGATGAGATCTGCATAGGCCCTCCACAGAACACATGATCATACATAACTACTACACACATTCCTTTACACAAATAACTTATGAGACTGTCTTTAAAAAATGACACGTTCCAAGCACTACAAAACCCTCTATGAATTCAGAAGGAAAATTTACCTTTTCTGGATATTGATGTGGCCCGTAAACATTGCTGCTTCTTGTGATGACAACTGGAAACTTAAAAAAAGAATCAGGTAATGGAAAGCTCCAACACTAATGATTACATTAAGAATATGCAGTTTTAAAATACAGTTACCTTTCCCTAAATAATTCCACACATCTAAGGACAGAGTGCAAAGATTTGTATGCAGAGTCCTAAAAAGATGGAAGAGGCCAGGGCTTGGATGAAGGCCGTTGACCCAAAAGGAAGAAGGGCATCATTCCCTTTCCTGAGACAAAGGAAGAGCGAATACAAGGGAGGCCAAGCTCCAAGTCTCAGTACCCAGTACCAAGGACCTTTCCACCTGCTCATTTCAAGACCAGCTCTAAGCTCTTTCTTTTGGTTAAAGGTAAACCTCAAGTCAGCTCTCAGTTGTAACCACTCCCAAGGTGCAGGGGCTGGAAGTTCGATCCCTAAGCCAGCCGAGCCGGCCCCATCCTCAAGGCATGCTGAGGTGACATGCACCTGTAATCTCAGCTCTTGGAAGCCTGCAAACAGGAGGATCACTATGAGTCCAATCTAACAGTGAGACCCTGAACACCCTGTAGACTCTTTCCCTAAAATACAAAAAAAAATAATAATAATAAATAAATAATAATAAATAAATAAATAAATAAATAACTACTCCTACAAGGAACAGTACCACTGCATCATGAAATGCAAAGAATCTTGAGGAATTCCTTGACTTGGCTTTCTGACCTGTCCCTAATAACTAAAAAGATCAGTGGGACACCAAATGTCTGGGATTCAAGTTGATTCCTATTGGGTAAGGCTTCTGCAATGACACGGCCATGTCTCCCTCTCAGCCCTGAGGGGCCAAGGGAGCCTGCCATGCAGAGAGAAGCCCAAGGCAGGAGAGGGAGGTCTTCCTTGTGATGCTCACCTCAGAGGATTCCAACAGGGCTTTTGACTGTAGCCACAACATTCTACCCATAATTGAAACGGGAAAAGGTATATATTCCAATATTCCTGTAGTGATGACCAAAAAGAGCTTAAATTCTTTGTTGTCTAAATGTAGCTAAAAATGGTACACTTCAGTTACCCCAGTAACAGCTTTTCTATTAGCTGCTGTTACTACTGTCTCCCAGACACGGCTGGACACCGTGATGCATAGCTGGTCACCAGCGTGCACAGTGTAAGAACCGATCAAAGATAGCCAAATACACTGCTTTTGTATTTGCTGCTTAAGGATCAGGGCTTGCTATTTTGGAAATGATCCCAATGGGTGCCGTCCACATAAAGTAAATTGGCCACCGTTCCTGGGTGCTATTTTGGTGTTTCTGCTTGCTGTTGTATATACAATGTAATAAATCAGTATTTTAAACCTATCAATATTTAAGTGTTCTCAAGCTGTGTTTTTTATCCTAAAAAATGAAATGATACTAAAGCTGACTTAGAATTTCAACATTTCTGTCGAAGGTAAAATGATTCAAGAGTTTCGAAAACCAGTTTGTACCTTGTACCGTTCCCAGTAGGACTGTACAAAACCTTCCGCAGCTGCCTTAGATGACGCATAAGGATTTGTAGGTTGTTTGGGGGATGATTCATCAAATTCCTGAATGTAGAAAGATATATGTGAAAGGTAAGTACTCTGTACATTTTCTAAGGACAAATCATATTACAAGTTTATATGTCAGTTGCTACATTTAAAAAAAAAAACATTATTGGAACTGTGTATTGCCTGGTATTCTTCCAATTTTTTTTAATGTTCATAAAAACCCTGTAAAGAAGAAAAGAGGGCAAATACAAATGTCCTGGGACAGAAATGGGGCCAAAGGCACTGCAGGGACACTGGTGTGTAGGGAGAGACACAAGGCTGGCGAAGGCCTGGACACGTGACGGTGATGGCCCTGTCAAAACACTGGCATGCTTTCAGGAGAGTAACAGCAAACTTCTACTTTAAAAATCTCTGGCTGCTGTGTCAGACCTGACACTAGGGGAAAGGGTAAAAGAAAGAATGAGTTTACCTGATAAAGAGTGCAAAGAGTTGAAAATGGTTGCTTCTCAGAAGGAGGACAGGGCATTCAATCCCCGGTACCACAAAAAAGAAGTAGGGTGGGTCTTTTTAAACTTTCCTTTTCAGTATGTTTCAGTAATATGGGAGAAAAAAAAAAAAAAAAAAAAAAAAAAAAAAAAAAAAAAAAAAAAAAAAACTACTAAAGGTAAAATAAAATGAAATCCCTGTGAACACTGACTATAAAAAATATGGACTTCTGCTCAGGGCTGTCACTGAGGAATCACCAGGCACCTCCCATTTCTTGCTGCCACCATTTCTAAAGCAGTCTCTCTGCAAGAGGGCTGAGGAAAAGGGCTGTGGAAGTGCTATCTCAGAGGGCTGAGCTTTGCAAAGAGGGAGAGCTGAGGAGCCACTTGGAGCTTTGGGAACCCTTATAGACTATGTGGAAATGCAGAACCCAAATGCTGTGATTGGGGCCTTTGAGTTTGTTGCTAGGCCACAGAGGAGAATGGGGATGCAGCCACAAGAGCAAGGATGCACATGACAGGTGGAAAGGCTCGAGAGCCACAGAAAGCTGTCTCAAGGGAACAGTCTCCAAGAGTAAATGACCACTTAAAGTAATGACAACACTAAAGAAGATCATCAACTAAGAGACTACTGTGAACATGTGGGAAGTGATGTGACTGAAATTGTGAGTGACTAAGGTGGTGGCAAAAGGAGGGGCTTAGCTTTCATAGGCTTTGACAATCATCACTCTTCAAGGAGAACTTGTACTCAGAACTTCCATCCTTCCAGAACACCAGGCAGCAAGGGAAGCCTTGGTGAAGCTTGGTGAAGACAGCTAGTGCTTCATCAAGCCACAGGGGTCAAAGTGGTTCTATAACTGAGGGTGGCTACAGAGGTAGCCTGGGTGGCAATAAAACCTTTTTCTTTCTGTGACAGGGTCTTGCTATATATTTCAGGCTGGCCTTAAACTCATGGTACTTCTCCTGCTTCAGTTTCCTGAGTGCTAGGACTACAGGTGTGCTCCACCACAGCCACCAGTAACAACTTTGATCATGGGAGACACTTAGCATTTATGGTAGCTGTGATAGCAGTCATGGCCAATATCGATGCAATGGGGGTTAGTGCACTGGATCTGGTAAAGATGGAAGTGAATAAGGAGGTGATGAAAGCTATTATTATTTTTATGATTAAATGACCCATCTTCAAATTTAGAGCTGTAAGAGGAGGAAACTGGAAGCAAACCCTGCAGTGCTGTGGATGAGGGCCAACACTGCCAAACTATGAACCAACGGGACTGTGGCAGTGCCAGCAGCTACAGTAGCTGTGGCAGTGACAGGCTTTTAACACTTCCAGGAAACACAAGTGGGGAAGAGTCACAGAAGTGACAGGGAAGCACCGCTGTTGCAATGTTGCCTTGCATAAAGGCAAAAAAAAACTTAAGGACTTTAGTTTCTGTTCTGAGGAAAGTGTAATGCATGCCAACAGAGTTTTAATGTACATATTTTGCTTTCTGCAACCATGCTGATTTTTTTAACATTAAATTTGATTTTTTTTATGTACTGTACTTATTTGTGCTAATGGCTAGCACAGCCTGCCTTGGGTGTGGGGGTGGAGCAGCATGTGGTGCTATGGATCGACCTGGTCTCTGCAGTTGCCTAAACTTTGAGTAGGCAGTTGCTTTAGACCACTGAGCCATCTCACCGGCCCAATGCTGCTGACTGCTAAATCTAACAACTTGTTCATGAGGCTTAGTAACTCTGAGTTTTTAAAAGGTGCCCACATCTCATAGTGTGTCTATAGTACAGTGTGTCTACCCTAAAGCCACTGAACCAGTATTCTGCAGTGATGTGAAGCAAGAAATCCTTCAGGGGATAGCAGGTTCCACTTGAAGCTTAGTTATACTTAGCATGCAGAAGCTACGTTCCCAAAATCTTGGGTGTCACTGAACTGGATCTTGGTGTCACTGAATTGCCCTAAAAGAACCCCCCAAGCAAAGTTGCAGAGCTACTGGGACTTAAAAATGACTGTTTGGGCATCATAAGCAATATCTCTAAACTGCACAAGGATGTGAATGAAGCTGGTGCATCACCCATTGTCTTGTATCATCAATAAATAATTTACTTCTCTTCAATGGAATGACAGTGCCGGGCTGGGCCTAGAGATTTAGGTTTGCCCTGCCCACTGCTCCTAATAATGTTGAATGTGTCTACCACAGTGCAGATTTAAAGCTCTACAGCAAACCCAGAGTCCACAGATCGCAAATGTCTGGGAGAACTTGTTAAAACAAATACCAACAAAAATTAAAATTAACATCAAAATTAGCTACATTAAGAGAAAAAGGTGTATCCTGACTAGGTGATGACTAGGGAGATCTTTAAGAGTTTATAGGATAAACACAGTCATTATTTGGAGATTAAGACTACAATAATATAGGGCCAGTCAGATAGCTCAGCAGACTACAAGGTTTGATCCCTGGTGTGCCATGCCAGTCCCACCCCCAGAGCGCAATGAGATGGCGATTGAGACTGGGCATGGTGGTGTGCACCTATAATCCAAGGGCTTGTGGGTAGGAAAACAGGAGGATCACTACAAGTCGGATCTGTGTAGTTAGACACTGTAGACCCTGTACCAAATACATTAACAACAACAAAAAAACTATAGTGATGTGAACAACCACATTCTCTTCTTTTATAAACTCATATTAGATGCAGTTTTCTTTTAAACATGAATTAAGCCTCGCAAGCACAAGGACCTGGGGTCAATCCTGGTACCACATGCCATGCTGGCCCTATGCCAAACCAGCCACCAAGACCAGGTGTGGTGGCATACACCTATGACACCAGCACTGTGGAAGCTGAAACAGGAGGATCACTAGGAGTCTGAGCTACATAGTGAGACCTGTACCAAATAAATTTTAAAAAGATTTTTAAATAAATTAATAAATATGATGCAAGATCAGGCAACAATCCTACAGAAAATACCCTTTGTTAGTAACTCTTCATGTTAATGTCCAATAATGAGTAGATGGGCACAGCTTCTTCTGAGCTTTCCCTCCAGCACCCCCTTGGTTTCAGTGTCACTGTACTGAGAAGTACACATAGACACCAATACATCTGTGTGCTAAAAGAAAGAAAACTATGAACCAGCACACAGAGTCATCTTTTTGTGTAAAAAGTGTATTAGGGAATAATATTTTTTGAAAGAATAGATTCCGGTTTCTATAATAATTCCACTCTTACTCCTTGGCATTCAAAGAACGGGACAGGATTTGTTAGGGCAAGGACAAGGACCTGGGGTCAATCCCTGGCACCACATGCCATGCTGGCCCTGTGCCAAACCAGCTACCAGGACCAGGTGTGGTGGCACACACCTGTAATCCCAGTCAGGACAAGGTGAGCAGGAGCACTGTAGCCTAGGCCTACTGTGCCGGCTTTGGTCTGTGAGAATGCATTCAGCATGTTTGTAAGCCTGAGGCAAAAAGGTACCATCTGTTTGTATCTTGAAAAACAGTCAGATTGTGAAAACTTCTCTACCAAGACCAGGCTGCTCTGTGTGTGGTGTAGCATCATTTGCTTTGAACAGAACAGACAGTGAAATACAGCATGAAAAAAACTCAAAGTTTAATGAGACGGATTTGGATCTCGGTGCACAACAAATAGATGGAATACACATTTTCTAAGCTTACCTTATCAAGACTTCCTCCATATACTTCATCTGTGCTGACATAAATAAATTTTTCCACCCTGGCTTCATGAGCGGCACTTACCAACACGTGAGTACCATAGACATTAACATACGTGAACTCAAAGGCACGGACAAAGGAGAGATCTAGGAAAAGAGAAAAAAACTAAAGCAGTTCAGCTCAAGACATAAAACAAATGTGAAATAATGGACTCAGTTGCTAAAACAGTACTATTTATTTCTCTTCCCTCACCATAACTGCCATCCTAAGAAAAATAACATACAGAGGCAAGTTACTAAAACATATATATGAACTCCAAGTTACCAAAACATATACATGAAAGTGTTCAATCTTATTAGGGATCAGGGAAAATATAAGTGGAACAGGTTAAGTAAAAGACTCTTCCATAGTGCTGAGCTTGGTAAAACTAGAAAAATCTGCCAAAGCTGAGCTTTGGCAAAATTTAGAGCAACAGAAAGTCATACAATGCTTGAGGAGTGGAAAATACACTTTGGAAAACAGTTTCATGTCTTAATGTTTATATACACAAGTTTTACGATCCTATCTATGTATCAGAGAGTAACAGATTCGTGTTACCATGATACATGCATGAAATTCCCACAGCTGTACTATTCAAAATTGCCCAAAAGTATAAGTAACCCAAATGTCCATCAGGAGTAAAAATATATAAGTAAACTCTGGGATATTCTAAAATTGGAATACAGTACAGTACTGAAAGAAAAACCAAAATATATGTACATTGTTTTATTTGATGGTTATGACTGGCATTTTTGTCCCTAGTGACCAAGTCCAGCAATGGGGTTGAATAAACAGATATCTGACATTCCAACTCTGAAAGAGGACATAAATGCCACACCAGACAAATAAGGCTATGGTCATTGTGCCATGGACATGCTTGGTGTGATGTAGCTCACCACTCTTAATGTGGGTTGTTATTTAGCCCTGAATGTATCTTAAATCTCTGAATTGACCCAAAATCAGAATAGGGAGGGGAAGGAATGAGGAGACAGGTCTTCAGGCGTAGTTTTGGTACAGCTCTTCTTAAATTGGGTGGTGGGCACACAATGAACATTTATTATCTATATCATTTTGTATATTTAAAGTATTTTCTAATAACTAGCCTAGCATTTTTACTATGACACAGAACACATGCTCAGAATATGGAAATACAACTAAATAAATAACAGCAGCACCCATGTAGCAGTCACCCAAGTAAAGGACAGCATATTGCTTAACACCCTGCTGTGGTAGCTCTGCCACTGCCTGCTGAATGATTCAAAATGATAATTTCCATGCTTTCCTCTACAGTTCTGCTGTCTATATATCTATCCCTAATATGACAGGTTAGTTTGGGCTGTTTCTGAATTTTTTAATAAGCAAATTTAATAGTGTAGCTTTGTGTGTGTGTGTCTTTTTGATACAGGGTCTCACTATGCAGTTTAGGCTGGCCTTGAGCTAACTTTTGTAGCCCAGGCTGTTCTTGAACTCACACTGATCTTCATGCCTTAGCCTCCCAAGTGCTGGAATTACAGGCATGTGCCACCACACTCGCATTTCTGAATTTTTAAAAACATACAAGATGATACGTGAATTTTCTGGATACTTACCTACATGTGTTTGTGCAGCAAAATGTAGCACTATATTGATTTTCTCTTTTTCAAAAAGCCTTTTCACAAAACAAGCATCACATATATCGCCCTATATGAAAAAGCAAACATGAAAAAGTTAGGTTTTTCTTAGCATTCTCATTCATGAAAATCAATCATATAACATTCCCATCCCCCTCTGCCCAGGTCAACAGAAAATGCCTTAAAAATTCAACCACATGGGCCCGGTGTGATGGCTCAGTGGTCTAAAGCGCCTGCTTGGGATAGCTTGGGCGGCTTCAGGGACCACGGTTCAATTCCCCGGCACCACATGCTGACCCAGCCCTGCCCTCGGGGTGGGCTGAGCCAGCCATAAAAATGAGTGAATAAACAAATAAAGGTTCTGAAACAAGAAAAAAATAAATAAAATTAAAAAATTCTTTAAAAAAAAAAATTCAACCACATGGTTAGGCAAATACAGTAACAAAGATCTTCCTCTAGCATCATGGAATAGAAGGTATTTTCAACTCAAAATGTTTTTGCAGGTAAGTGTAAAACAATAGTGTATTGAGCAACAATGCCACGTTCATTTGTTTCATCACATTCTCACCAACCTAAGGTCCTTATCACTTATCAAAAATCTCAGTAAGGAAGTTTTCTACACAAAGAAAACAACATTCTGTTCCATATGTATTGTTACATCACTCTGTTTCTTTGTTTTTACTATTGGTGTTTGCTTTTGTTTTTACTCTTTAAAATAAAATAAAGAAGTTTTCTAGTGTTAAAAATATATCTTTGAGAGGAGCTGGGGAGATAGCTCCAAGGCACAAGTACCTGCTGGGCAAGTGCAAGGTCGTGAGTTTGAACCTGGGTCCCACAAAAAAAAAAAAAAAAAAAAAAAAAAAAAAAAAAAAAAAAAAAAAAAAAAAAAAAAAAAAAAAAAAAAAAAAAAAAAAAAATATATATATATATATATATATATCTTTGAGAGAACCATTACTAAAATATACTTAAAGTAAATATAATTAGAATGACAGGGGGGGGGGGGGGATGACACCAGGAAACATTTGTCACAACTACTTAGATAATAGTTTCTATGCTTATATGTACATTTAATTCTTCTAATACTGGGTATTAAGTCTTTACTGTGAAAACAAGTTTATAGGATCACATTTTAGAAAATCAACATAAATCATGACAGTTTTATTTGACAGTAACATTTCCCTCTGCAAACTAAGGTACTGGTCCTGTGGTTCGTACTCTGGACTTGTCTAATAGTGATTAGCAGTAAGTAATCAACCTTCTAGAGACAGTCTGCCTTCCCGTGGAAGACTGCTATGAGCTTCCTGCTCTGGCTTGCCTTTGGGCTAACAATATCCTTCATATTCTTCACTTCAAATCCCAGGAAGGCCTTATTAAATAGGTTACTAAGAATTTAAAGTTACAAACCACAGGAATTTAGTCAGCTACTCATAGAATCTCCAAAGCACCAAAAAAAAAAAAAAAAAAAAAAAAAAAAAAAAAAAAAAAAAAAAAAAAAAAAAAAAAAAAAAAAAAAAAAAAAAAAAAAAAAAAAAAAAAAAATCACATCAAGCTTTTATGTGGTATCAAAGTACTACTCCGTAGAGTGCAGGTCACTTCTGGAAGTTAAGGATTTGATCTTTTAAAAGGCCTTCAGTATCATATGTTTGGAAAGTACAAAGATACTGTAATTTCTTCACAACTGAAGAGTTGAAATATGGAGCTTAAAATTCCATTATTCTGGAGATGAAGGCAGAAGAATTCAAGTTCGAGATCATCCTGTGCTACTGGGCTACAGAATTCAAAGCAAAGCCAGCTGTAGTACACAGCGAGACCCTGATTTAAGCAGGGCAAGAGAAGAAAAAAATATTTCAAATTTGAGACAGAGTACAAGAATTTAAAATCTAAATTTTAAAAAAAAAGAATGCAAAAGCTTTAGTACCTGTATAAACTTGTAGTTTTGTCTGTTAGAAATGGTTTCAAGATTCTTCAAGCTTGCACAGTAATCCAGCTTAAGTTAAGACAACATGAAAAGTGGCATTAGCTTTTTCTACACAATAACAAGGACTGTAGAAGTTAATTGGTGTAATACAAGAACATTCAAAAATGTGCTTTCTCTGAGTTTCTATACATTTTAAGCTTCTGACATCTTTCAAGGAGCAGACAAGTAATTTTGATAACTTTTCAAAATACAAAAACAAAATAGAAATTCAAACCCCAGACTTTCATAAATCTCTCAAATATACTTCTGCCTATATTTGCCACCTGATACTGGTGGCTAGAAAAATGCATCGTTCTTCAGAGAAGGAATTAATGATTAGACATATAATTCCTTCACACATAATTCATTTCACTTGTTCCTGAATTAACTGAGTTAAATGGTAAATGAGTGTACAGACGGGTAAAAAGTAATGGTCAGTCAATCAGTTTTGTTGTCTATAACACTAAGATCATGCAAAAATTCCTAAAAGAAGTTAGTCTATGACCATAGATTTTTACTATTGTGCTTTACAAAACTAAGGTATCTATTTGCATCTTCTCATTACATTAAAAAATCCAGTGATCACCAACCATGATTGTCAGATTTTTCAGGAAGGCTTCAATTACTGTAATAATCTAAAAACTAAATTTGCTTCCTAATTTAAAAGTAAATAACTTAATGGAAGTGGCAGTTATGAAACTGAATCTTTAAAGAATGCATACAAAATGCCTTGACACCAAAAAAAGATTCATAGTCAAATTATACCACATATTGACTTTAAAGGGTGAGCCAAATAGCTCAGGGGCTCAAAGCACCTGCAGGCAGGTCCAGGAGCCAGGGGTTTGATCCCCTGGCCTGCTGTGCTGGCCCCAACCCCCCAGGGCACACTGAGATGGCAGCTGAGACTGGGTGTGGTGGTGCACACCTATAATCTCAGCTCTTGGAAGGCTGTAAACAGGTGGATCACTATGAGTCTGATCTAGTGGTAAGACCCTGAACACTCTGTAGACCCTTCCCCCAAAATTTGACTTTTGAAAATGTGATTTTTTTGTAATAGAACTGTTGTACTCAACACTTGATTTTATGAACTAGGATAGTAAATCAAAGTTTTTTTAATTTTTATATGAAATTAAATGTGGCATGAGCAAGTTGTTGTAACGACTAGAATACTACAATATAAGGATTCTAGAACTTTTTTTAAAAAAGTAATTAAATGGAAATATAACTTCATTGTGTGAAGATTACATTTTCACAAAACTCACCTTGTCTAGATTTATGACCATATAGTTTGGATAATCTTCTACTAAAGAGACAATCACATGTGATGCGCTATAAGAAAAAAGTGTTATCTTGTGAGTGGAAAACTTTGATATTGTTAAATTTCTGAATTTTTTTCCAAAACTGTTGAGTTTTGGGAAAATATTCAAACATAATTTTATGTTTTCCCAAAGTAATACAAACAATATAAATGTATACACATGAACATTTTTCATTAAAGTTTCAACACTATAAACTAACCCTTACACTTCTTTTACAGAAAGAAAATTTGTTGGCTTTGGGGACAAAGAAAAACTTAGTTCAACCAAAAGATGCTGCCCACATATGTTTGGAATGTGCAGGTGAAGCAGGATAATAATAGGTGTTCAACAACAGTGCTGACACTGTAATATGTCCTCTCAGAACTGCAGATATAAGTATGAGAAAATTCAGCCAGTACATACAAAAATTCAATCAGTATGACCACAGTCATTTACAATGTTTATAGAATTTTTGACAACTGCTGTGTCATGGTATGTGATGCTGGCAGTGTGTAACAAAACCTTACAGGAATCCTGGACCGACTCCAGCTGTCCAAGGTGAATGCTAGCTGACACCAGCCAGAGCTGGGTATCTAGAGTGACACCCTGGCTTTAGAAGGCCTTGACATGGAATCAGAGGCCAATCTCAGTGAAGTATCACCAGCACCACACTAACAATGCTGGTGTGCAGCAGTCAGTTCTCAGTGGCCCATGCCCCGCTGGACCATCGCTCTCATAGCAGTGAGACCCTCTCCTGTTCTTACTCCTTTGCTTAGGAAACTTCCCGGCCTGGGACTGTCAGATTAGAAAATGGCTTCAAGTGCTAATGAGCAATAAACAAGAATTCCCGCATTCTCTCTTCTTTTTTTTACTAGACATTCAGTTCATCACAGGCAGTAGAGTCTTCCCTTTAAATTACTCCTGCAGTCATCCATTCAACACTTCTGGGTGCTTAGTCATCATGACTTGCTGCCTTCATGGAGCTAACATTCTAGAATGCAGACAGAGGTAGCAAATGAGTAAGCACAGATATGCTGTACAACTTCAGGTAGAGATAGCTGTGTGGGTTCATAAGGATCTTCTAAACTTATGTTACCTGATTGAATGAAGTGGAGCTAACAGCTAAGTAAAGGAAGAACAAGTGCAAAGACCTCAAGACAAAAGGTGTCTTAGCCCAAGGTGTTCTAAAAATCATGATTAAAAGCGGCAGGTACAGAGAGCAGCAAAAGATCAGGGTGTAACAGTACAACTTGGACACCTGAATCTTCTAGATATGGAAGAGTTTGAAATTTATTCTGACAAAACCCACTCGAATTAAAAGTCCATGCACTAATAGACCTGATGTACTACAAACACACAAACAGTGACTTCTTTGTGAGAAGCAGACTTTAAGGCGACAAGAGTGGAAGCAGAAAGACCAACCAGGAGGCTACAGCGGTGTCTAGGTCCAAAAAGGCGGCGACAAGGGCTTGGGTGGAAGGAGGGTGTTGAGGACGTGGCCGCATTAATAAGCATTTACTTGGGGAGCAGAAAGGACTCGCTGATCAAAGAAAGGTAGGAGAGAGAGGCGATACACAAATAGGTTGATAACAATAAGACTTTTAAGTCCGCTGAGCAAATCACAATCCGCAGACGGTTTGAGGGGCGCCTGTGCATCATGATGGTGGGGAATGGACGTTGGCGAAAGAGTCGCTGTAAACTGTACTCCTTCCCATCAGTGTTAAGGAGTGACATTTGGGGCGACTCATTAAGACCCACCCAGACGAGACCCCCGCCCCCGCAAAGCTGGACCCACAGTGCTAAGGCAAGGCAAACAGAGCCCAGGAAGTCGGGGGTTTCTGGGGAAAACTGCTCGGCCAGCAGCGGCGTTACCTACATGAAACCAGCACCCCCGGTCACCAGGACCCGCTTTGCAAAGCTGCCAGCGGGAACATGGGATTCCTCCCAGCCGGACGCCGACATATCCCAACTCAGCAGTCAACCTAGGACCGTAAAGCGCCGTGCTCGTAGACCGGAGGAAAGTACACTGCGACAATTTTGCGACACCCCTGGCTCCCACAAAGCGTTACGGCGCTGTCCTGGTCGGTGTCTGGAGCAGACTCCCAGGCCCATTTTCCCCGCCCCTCGGTGGGCGGGGCGACCCTGCGCGGTGGCGCTGGTCCTCTTGGCCAGTGCAGTAGGATGAGAATCAATGGGGTTTCCGGGAGAGTAGTGTCAGGGCTGCTCCCTAGGCTTGTGTCACCTGCCTGGGTTAGGCTTTATTTAGATACGCAGTTCAGAGTTTTGAATGAGTGCTTTCTTTTCACTCTTCTAGGTTTTCCGAGAACTCTGTGGACTTGTATTCTTGCATTGTGGAAATTCCTACTTGCAAAACCTACTCGCCATCTGGATAAGCATCTTCCTTAGATCCAACCCTTAGATCTTGTCCTATTATTCTCCCTTTTGTTCAGTGTCACAGTCTCCAGGTAAGCTTTACCCTTTCTTGAAATGCCCAGGCAGGATATTTATCTGGTCTGGAAACCTTTTCCTCTGATTTCTACCTAGCACTTACCCTAATTCTTCAATTCTTAGCTTCAGTGTCATCCTATCAAAGTCTTTCATTGACCACTCCAATTGAAATAGCAAGTTCCACTCTATCCCTGTAGAACCATCTGACCCTTCTTTATTTTTCTTTATAGTACTCGTCAGCACACACATAGATGATGTAATTGTCCACTGTCTCTACTCCTTGGACATAGGGAGTTTTTCTGATTTATTTTATTTTTATTTCCAAGTTTCCAGGCCTGATACTTGACACAGGATAAATGATTAGTAAATGTTGTTAAGCTGATAAATAAATAAATAAATATCTTTCTCCCTCATATATTTTAAGTCTAAAAAGAATGGAAATACTTAATATATGTGGGGTTGTCCAGTGTTAAAAATCTTTTGAGGACAAAGTGGTATCATGTGAAAAATTCCAATACTCTATGACACCTAAATTCCATGATGTCTTAAATAGGTAATTGTTCATTGTATTATTTAATAAGCAAAAATCGTACATGATCTAAATGTACATGAGATTGTCTGGTTTGTAAAATCCAATAGCCTTATATAGTCTTTTTAAAAAATGTACTATCATGGGGGCCCGGCAGGATGGGTCAGTGGTCTAAAGCACCTGCAGGCGGCTGCAGGGACCACGGTTCAATCCCCGGCACCACATGCTGCACCAGCCCTGCCCTCAGGCAGGCTGAGCCGGCCATAAAAATAAATAAACAAACAAACAAAAGTTCTGAAACAAGAAAAAAAAATGTACTATCATGGAATGAAAGTCAAGATATTTGGAATGGCTATGTACATCTTTTTAAAAACTTGAATTGCCTATCCTTTGTTATTGAGCAAGTTGATAATGCTAGGTTGACTACAGAATGGGTGTTTGGCTTATTCCAGGCCAACTGAAGCCTTTTCTTGGTAGTTCAAATTATACCAAGGCTCTAGTACAATGTTTCCTCTTCTTGGACTCTGAGGATGTACATATTTAGCATGTCTTAGTGGCCATGTTCTTTCATATGAACTGAGGAACCCAAGAGACTTCTTCAGGGACAGAAAAAAACATAGCTGACCAAGTAGAGAAAGACAAGAGAGAAGGCCTCATGGAATTCAAGGCCTGTCTACATTCTGCTTTTCCTTCAAGATGCATTTTATCCCTGTCCTTTATTGTCTTTTTGATACAGGGTCTCACTATCCAGCTCAGGCTGGCCTTCAGTTCACTTTTGTAGCCCAGGCTGGTCTCAAACTTGCACTGATCCTCCTGCCTCAGCCTCCCAAGTATGCCACCATGCCTGGCAAGGTAAAAAGAAACTTTAGACAAATTAAATGTATTAGGTTTTATTTGTACAAAGAAGAATTTATGAATTAAGCAGCATTAAAAACAGAAAGATTCAGAGATCCTGCCCCAGGAACGTGTGCAGACAGTATTTATATAAAAAAGAAAAAAATGGAAATAACATTTAGAAATAGCCTGATTGTTACTGCTTCAAATTTGTCTTGTATAGACCTGGTCTGACTATGCATCGGACACATGCACTCTTATTGGGGTGACAGCCTATGATTGGCTGAAATGCACATACTACATATGACTGGCTTAAACTGTTACTTGTTACAAGAACATACTCCTAGTTAAACTACAGAGTGTCTATACACTAAATTAGGTTATAGTACCTTGGAATTCAAAACACTGGCAGAAACCTGAGCCCAAACTTAGTTTAACACTGCATGTGCTTTCAAAAGCTTTGTTGTCTGAAGAGGTACACCTTCAAGTATTATTAAACAATTAATAAGGGTTACTTTGGGGTATTAGACATGGACAAGAAAAAAGAAATAGGAGCTTTTATTTTTAACTTTATAAACTTTTGACTTAATTTCTCTCTAAGCTGCATTAATTAATTTTGTAGGGTTTTTTTTTTTTTTTTTTTTTTGAGACAGAGTCTTGCTAATATGTATCACAGGTTGGCCTCTAATGGATGGCAATCCTCCTGCCTCAGCCTTGGAAGTGCTCAGATTATAGACATTCAGCATGTGCAGTTTAGTGAAGTATTTTAAAATTCCCAAATGTTTACACATTTAGTTTAACCTGGATCAAAGATACTGAACACACTCCATAGAATAGGAGGTATACTGATTTCTTTTTCTAAGTGCTGCAGTATGTCTAGAGAACTTGCTTATATACCATAAAAACTTGTTCAGTAAAAATAATTGATTTATATTAATCAGGAAATAATTATGAGTCCTGCTTTCATTTACACAGGCATCATCTCTGACCAGCTGGCCCTTACAACATAGTAAAGGATTCAGGTAATCAAGTCATTTACAGTAGAGCTAGCAAGCCAAGGTCCCTGATACCTGATATGGAAGCTGTGGTTCTAAGGGTATCGATTACAACTTGGAAGTTTGAGAAAGGCTTCTTGAAGTGGGTTGTGAAAAAGAGAATATAGTAGGACACAGAAGGTGATGTCGATGTTCACTGGTAGTGTAAGCAGAACTGTTGCAGATAGAGGGTTTGCAAATGCTACAAACCTAGAGACTTGGTGTATTTATGGATCCGTCAATGGTAAGGAGATTAGAAGGTGAAAGATGGAAATTGGAAAGGTTTGAGAGCTATAATCGAATTTGACTATTTCACTAATGGCAGTAGGGTGCCTTTGAAGGAAAGTGATGCAACCGCTAATTAGAATTAAGACTGGAGGGCAGTCAAGTTGCCATAGGCCAACTACATGATGGCCTGCATGGGTTAGTAGGAAACTACTAATCACCAGACGAACCAATAAGCTTTTGTAACTTGGCTATAAGGGCCTTCATTATAAGGATGGACCCTACCTGCATCTCCAAGCTGTCTGGTCTGAGTGATGATTCAGTTCAAAGAGAAAGGGATCCGACAATGGGTAAATCAGTGACAAGAAAAGCCATGTTTTAAACTTTAGACTTTGAGACATTAGACAAATCCTGTAGATTATATAAGCGAGGTGGGGGTAAAAGCTAAGAATGTGGTTCTAACTTTGAAGGATGTTTCCTCCCTTGAACAAAATTTAACTATCATATGGCTACTTCCTGATTTCACAAGCAATTCAAAGATCCACCAACCCAGGGAAGCCAGTCCGCGCATGCGTAGGAGTACCACGCTCCAAGGCCCGGAGGATAAGTTTTCCGCAACCTGAGGCAACATCCTCGCGATTCTCCGTAGGAAAAAAGGCGGGAACTAGCCAAAAGCCAAGGGAGTGATGGGACGCGCTGATCCGTGCTTCCCGCCTACCTCGGGCTCTTATTGGTGGAAATGCTTGGCTCGAGGTAGAAGCGCTCCTTTCATTGGCGGTTATTCTCCCCGCAGCTCTGGCCCCACCCCTTCCCGGCTGCCGACGTGGGGCTGCAGGACGCAGGCTATTAGGGCTCGGGGCGCCGGTGCGGAGCCGGAGGCTGGGGATGGGGGGACTGCGGCTCCTGGCGGTGGCGCTCACGTGCTGCTGGTGGCCGCAGGGCAGCCAGGGTAAGACCTTGCGGGGCAGCTTCAACAGCGCCGCTGCCCGAGAGGCCCCGGGCCAGAGCATCGGCCACTTCGCTTTCCACGGTAGGCGGGGGCAGGGGAGGCGCGCGCCCCCGGGCTCTGGGCTCCCCTCCTGCCTGCGGGGCGGCCCGCGTCGCCCAGCCCCTCCCTGCCACGTCGGGTTGGCGGCGGCTTCCAGCCTCCAGCCTCCCTGCCCAGCCGCTGCCGGGACCGCGGAATGCGCAAATTACAGACCCGGGCCGGCGACACCCTCGCCCGGACTCTGCACCTGCACATCAGTTTCTGTTTCCCCAGCGCGCGGCTTAGACCATTGCCCAGGGGAAGGGCCAGTTGTAGCCTTCGGGTCCCGTCCCCCCTGAGAAGCGTGGTTTACCCCTTGCTGACTCCACCAGATTGTAAACGTGGGCTCTGCGGCTAACGTGTGGATAGAAGTCCAGGTTTAGATTCTCTGTCCTGTTTTTACGCTTGTTTGATAAAACCTACTTGAAACGGGGTGGTTGAGATCACATTGCCATTACTGTAATGGCACAACGGTTTGCTTGCTTGGGTTCTGGCATGGCGGAGTCACACTGGATCATGACACCGACGATTAAATTGCTAGAAATGCATGGAAGTGTATTGTGGAAATTACGTAGTTGGCATTTTCCTTGATCCAATTGAAATCGGAGCTGCATGTGATTGGTACTTTCTTGCTTTCCCTGAACGAATTTGCAGTTCATTTTGATTTTTGCCTCGTTTATTTGAATATTTTTCATCATGTATTTCAGACAATTGTTTTCCTTGCTGAATTTAGGATCTTTGGTTTATGTGGCCTTTAGTTTCATTAAAAGGTGCAACTGTGAAAGTCAGAATATTCCAAAAAAGGATTCTTAAAAGATCATAGAAATGAGAAACTGTTTCGGTGTGGGAAAGGAGCTTAAAAGTATTAGGAGATTACAGAATTGACAGTGTAAAGAGAGAAAAACTGATTTAAAAAAAAAAAAAAAAACTTTTTAAGCTTTTAGATGGCTAAGAAATAAAACCCGATTTTCCACAATCCAGTGTGGATTGGTTGAAGAAGGAACCCTTGAAATAGTTTATTTTTGCCCTAAACAGTTTCTTAATCAACTTACTGTAACTTTGACAGCGATAATAATGTCATCATAATAAGTGGCACAGTTGGAACAGTGCAGGAAAATCTTGGATGTGTGGAAGTCACGACTTGCATTATTGCTCATGATCAGTAGAGAAATAAGACATCTCAGATATTCATGATGATTACTCTACAAACACAGAGGAGAATCTTTTATAACTCTAGACTTCTCAAGGCCGAGTGAAGATTGGGTGTTCCAAGCAAAGAGTCCTTCAAAGCATGTGTACATCAGTACAAGAAAAACTTGTATAAATATTTTTATACTAAATTGATATATCATGATCTTCATACAAGCTACCTAATTAACCTGTGGTGCTCAAAGTGACATCCAGACATTTTTAGTGTATATTTTTTGTTAGTGTCTCTCTATATAAAGTACATAATTACATTTTCATGTATGCTGCATTATTACCAATTTTAGTGAATTACAGTTCAGTACAACAAATAGTGAAACTATACAGAAGTAATGAATTGTAACCCTGAATGCAGTATAAGGTATTAAATAGGATCATAGAGTCATGTTTCATACTGTTGATAATATGTAATGTAACCAGTGATAACTTGTATTAAAGTAGAAAAAAAATATGAAGATATAAGAGCTTCAAAATGAAAAGCAGTCCCTTTTTTCACCACTCCTCACCCAGCGTCCCTTGCCCAAGAGGCAGCTGCTTTTTTGCTATTTCTATTGAGTCTTGACTGTGTTTGATGTGTTGCTGTATTAACCACTTACCAGTCCACTTATTTAAATACAGGTTGCCCCAAAATTGCATATTTTATTTGATTTTTTATAATAGGAAATATAAAAAGATAATTTTATCAAATTTATTCAGTACAAGAATCGAATAAAGGGAAGGCCGAGGAAATATCTCAGTGGAATAAGTGCTTGCTTGGCAAGCGCAAGGTCCTAACTGCAATTCCTAGAACCACAAAAAAAAAAAAAAAAGAGAGAGAGAGAGAATAATAAGAATTGACTAAGGTTGTAATGACACCTGCCTGGTACAGGATAATCAGTATCTAAATGAACCTGCTGCCTGAGTGATGCTCAGAATACATACACTGTTTCGTGGTTAATAACCTAACATACATTGCTGTAAAAGCTTTTTTTGTAAAAGTTATAGACATTTTGTTTCAGGAGTAAGATGCATATTCCCCCAGAACACTTACTCTTTCTTGTTACTAGATATGTTTTAATGTTAAAAGCATAATTGAATGTTTATAGTCATGTTATTAAAAGGAAACTGGCAAGAAATTTCTATAGTTAATGAAAAAATGTAAAAGTGGAGTGGTAGTAAAATAAGACAAAAATTCTATTACAGTGCCTGTCCAAAGACCCCCAGATACTTCTGTTATTCAATAGAATGTTAGCAGTTGACATCTGATTTATAAGGCTATATCACACTTTAATTTGAATAATGTCTTGCATTTGAATGCAGTATTCGTTCTACTGTGATTGACCTGGTTACATGAGATTTAAGAAAATTGTGTTTTCTAAATACCAGTTTGATAAGTAGGTATTAAATTGCCCTACCGTCTTAGGGCCATAGGAGACCAAATTAATTGACAATTTTTGTTTTAATGTCAAGGTGACCATGCTCTTCTGTGTGTCAGAATCAACAACATAGCTGTTGCTGTTGGAAAAGAAGCTAAACTCTACCTGTTCCAAGCTCAGGAGTGGCTAAAGCTGCAGAAAAATAATCATGATTATAGTTGTAGTGAAAAATTATCCAGAGCTCAGTTGACAAGTGAGTATATTCTTTTTCTCTCTTTGACCTTTATATCCACATTGTATCTGTAACTACATTATATATACATGGTTCATGACTGTATATCGCATTTTGGAATACATTTTGACCACATTTTGTCAATTATATTTTAAGCTGAACTTTAAGGAAACTTTTCACTTGTTCAAAAGATAAAGTACTGTTTTCCTCCTTGTCAATCAGAGTTTTGAAAACTTCCAGACAGTTTATAATGGAGTCCTTTCCTTCAGACTCTTTACAGTTTGCATAATTCATGCTCGTTTAACAGATACATCTCATAGCTGCTCCTTGTAGCAGCATGGAGAGAGTTAACATTTATCTGCCAGCACAGAGCTAAACACTGAACATACAGTGCCTCAGTTAACTGTATAATTTAGTCCAGTACTTTTTTATAACATACTTTGGACACACATTTGTTGGTGTGACCACATCATTTGTAAACCTCTGAGATTGCCTCTGGAGAGGCTCTACATTATCCTAATCTAAAGGCTTGAATCACCTTCATTCACCCATCCTCATCAATACTATTCTATGCATTAGGGCAGCAGTGGTGAACCTTTCAGAGATCTTGATGATGCAAACAGCCTGCTGCAACATGTGTACAGTAGGTTTACCACCCCTGGGTATTAGCTGTTCTGAGTGAAAGCCATGCAAAGCCCTTGTTGTTTGGAACCGAAGTACATATGTTACTCTAGCCATATTACCTCTAGTTACGTTAACTCATTGTAAGAAACAGGAGGCATTAGATGCATCTGTGAGAAAAATAGGGCCACCCCTTCCCGCATTCAGCTTACCTGCATGAAGGAGCATGGTGGGCTCTTTTAGCCTACTCAGTTGAAACACTTCAATTTCTAAACATTGAGGTGAATCAGCACTGTCTGGTTCCCTCAAGAAAGCCACCCAAACGGGGCGTGGTAGTGCACGCCTGTAATCCCAGTGCTTGGGAGCCTGAGGCAGGAGGATCAGTGTGAATTTGAGACCAGCCTGGGCTGCAAAAGTGAGCTCAAGGCCAGCCTGAACTACATAGTGAGACCCTGTCTCAAAAAGACCAAAAAAAAAAAGCCATCCAGATAGGAAATAAAAGTAGAAGTTCCCAAACCTTGTTATCCTTTGTGGCTAATACCTAGATTTGTAGGATGAGAGTGGTAGTGTGCTGAAGAGGTCTGAGAGATTAGATTCAGAAACCAAAGTGACAGTTACATGAAGTCACTTACCTCAGTGCTTAACCTCAAAACGTAACCAGGGAAATCTGAACAAAGGTTCACTCTTATCTTTTCTATGCCAATTTGCTTATCTAATTATCTTACATATTTAATATAACAGTTTACAAGCTTTGGTTCCAACTTGAATTCCTTGTGTCCACCATCCTAACCCTCCCCTCTTCCAGTGTTGCCTGCTTCAGGATCCAGCAACACTGTCCAGCCTGTACACAGGTGAGAAACAGAACTCTTCTAACACTGCCCCCCTTTGACCTTTCTGCCCTCTGGCAGTGTATTGGTAAATCCCTGGCCTGGTTGGTTAGCTAGCTAGCTCCTGGGTAGAAATATGACAGGAGAGTCTGGCAAAGTAAAGCTGCCTAATTCATGGAAGCTAAGAACAAGCGCTTAGAGGCAGTGCCAGAGAGGACAGGGCCAGGACTAGGAGTAGAAGCAAGGTCACACCTCTGGGACTTGCTGGACTCACCCATAACTGTGCCTTACTAAGCCTCTGGGCAACTCCTGAACCGGTCAAGTTGACAGCTTAGCCAACACAGGACCTGAGTATAATACTGTACATAAAACATTTTGATGCTATCTTTTTACACCTTATGTATATAATTCCTCTTATATTGGATACATCTTAAGTATCATTTAAAGATTTTTATCCTGTCTTTTGGCTAATAGTATTCCTTTCTTTTCATAATATGATCAGGAAACTACCTGTTCAACACCACTGTCTGCAATTCAGGTTAGTATGGAAGGTACTAATTACACCAGCATAGACTACACATGCTGTACTGTCGTCTTTTGTTTCAAAAACAATGAACATGGCAGTTTTGTCAAGCGGCTTGCTTCCCAGGCTTGTTGAAAGACAACAAGACAAAGGCTAAAGGCCACAACCACTTTATAAGCTTACTTTTCTGTTTGATGTGATCCACACAATTTAACATGAAACATCAAAAAGTATGTTGTTGAAATATTTTTTTTTTTTTTTTTTTTTGTCTTTTTGAGACAGGGTCTCACTATGCAGTTGAGGCTGGCCTTGAGCTCACTTTTGTAGCCCAGGCTGGTCTCGAACTGCACCGATCCTCCTGCCTCCGCCTCCCAAGTGCTGGGATTACAGGCGTACGCCACCACGCCCGGCTTATGTTGTTGAAATATACTGTCAGTTTTTGTATTGTCAAATCCGAAAGCGTAAGTGTTAAGGCAGCAGCTCAGCAGACCCTTTATGTAATGAGGCCCCGGTGACGTCACTGCAAGGCTCACTTTTCAGCAGCCTTCTTCTTGAACCAGTTATTGTTCTTATATTAATTTCTTACTAAAACCTTCAAATATTTCAGAGAAACTACATTCTTAGCTATAATCATTTTGTCTCAGAGAAAGGAAAAGAGAATATTTACTTAGCAGTTACCCTGCTCTAGGCACCATGCTAGGGGACCCACATAACTTAGCTCAGGTCACCTTAGTCCTGTGCTGTTGTGAACATTGATGCGTGTGTACCTAACCCCAGGTCGCAAGCACATGAGTACTGAGGACAGGGTTCCAAAACACTTCTTGGGATACCAGCATGCGTAACTCCTTTCTTCCAGTGTGTGCCACAACTGTGTAGGCCCCTCAGCGTAACTCGTACATCCCTGTGATTTCTGTTTTTATACTTATGTTTTTGAAGAATTACCTATTAGAAAAATATTTTAGAAAAGCTTTTTAAACTATTGGTCTGGCATCATTCTTACATATACTGTTCTTTTTTTTGTTGAATACTCTTTTAAATTAACACAGCTTTTACAGTGTTGCTGTAATTGTGATGTGCTTCCTACCATAGACTATTCTCTTAAAAATGGCTGAAATGATGCATTTTGTGTATAGTGTATCACTGTGAAATAAATTTTAAATGTTGCATTTGGTAATTTTGAAAGTTTTTGAAAAGTGAAGTGAAGTTATTCTGCTCATTTGTAGTGCTTTGTTGTGTTTTTATAGTGATTTTGAATTTAATTCTTTTCTAATTCGGATGCCTATTCCAGTACTATACTACAGCTTGGATTTCAGGGGAAAAAAACCCAGAGAACGCCTCACCCCAAACTGGTTATGGAGTTAAAAGTATAAATACGTTTCTGAGTATGAATTTAAAAGGCACTCTTGTCTTTCTCTTTAAAGTGATAGTGAACCAGACTGAACATAATGTGACAGTGTCCCAGATCCCATCTCCACAGACATGGCACGTGTTTTATGCGGATAAGTATACATGTAAGGATGACACGGCACCGCCTCAGGTAGAAGATATCCCATTTGAAATGGTGTTGCTAAACCCAGATGCTGAAGGAAATCCGCTGGACCATTTCAGTGCCAGAGAATCTGGTAAGAATCTGCACATACCTGCATCAGTAACTCTTAAAACTCACATATGTTCAAATGTCTTCATGTTGTGTTTGGAATTTTAGAGAAAAAGCACCTTGTAGGTATAACCATCAGGGAATAGCCAGTTGAATCTTATTAGGGCATTTTGATGACTGTAATATTGTTTAAAAATCAGGACACTGAATTTTAGTATATTTTAAAAAACAATTAAAAAGTATATAAAAATATTAATAGCTATTTCCATCATCTGGGTGATAAGAATTATGTAGTTTTTAGCTTCTTCTGTACAATTGACATGTTGCTTTTGTGATAACCTAGCATGAATTTAATAAACATATTAATAAACTGAACAATCTACATTACTTTTTTATTTGTTTGTTTGTGTGTGGAACTGAGGATCGAACTCAGGACCTTGCACTTGCCAGGCAGACACTTGTGCCCCTGAGCTATCTGTCTGGCCCCTTACATTACTTGTTGACTGAAGATAAGCACTGAGCTCCTTCGTAAGGCTGCCCCTTCACTGGGTTGCTTGCACATGTGCCAACATTGCCTCAGTGGGTGCTTGCTATTCAATGATCAGTGTCTATAATATTTCTAGAACTACATTAATTACCATAAGATGTTTTACCAAAATTTGAGATGACTGCTCTGTCCTACTATAATGATAGTCCTAGCCCCAGCGGAACAAATTACTTCTTTGGTCATGATAAATGTGCTGTAAAAAATAATGGCAGATTTGTCAGTTAACATGTAGAGGAAGGCTCCTTGTGGGACATGTCAAAGAAAAGAAGTGTGGGGTTTACCTGTTGATGAGTTCATTGCTGACTTGAAAAAAGTCAGTCTGAAGGGCCAGACAAATAGCTCAGCAGATTAAAACACCTGCAAGCAGGCACAGGGGCCAGTGGTTCCATTCCCTGGCCTGCTATGTCAGCCCCGTCCTTGGGGTACAGTGAGATGGGAGTTGAGACTGGGCATGGTGGCACGCACCTGTAATCTGCAGCTCTTGGGAGGCTGTAGACAGGCAGATCACTATGAGTCTGATCTAGTAGTGAGACCCTGAACACCCTGTAGACCCTTCCCTAAAACACACACAGACACACACACACACACACACACACACACACACACACACACACAAAGGCAGTCTGCTTAGAATGAAATCAGCTTCCGTTCCATTCCATTCCACCACATTGGCATTAAAGGAGATGGGTGAGGGGTAGGGTAGAGTGAAGCCTCACTAGGCTGAACTGCTGCTTAGTTCTGAGTATGCATTTGCCACTGCAAGCAAGGCAACTCTGTCTCACTCTTCTCATTGCTAAGGCATATCTGACACCCAAACTGAATGAAGGAAAGGTTTACTTAGCTCCCAGTCATTGGAGATTTCAGTCCATACACAGCTGGCTCCAAGGCAGTTTGACACATGGCAGAGAACAACCTTTCATGGCAGCAGCAAGGAGCAGAGAGTAAAATGAAGGTGTAGCAGCAACAATGGCAACAGAGAGGAAGTCTGTCTCTGTCTTGCTTGTGTCATGCTCAGGCTATCCGCCCCAGGCTGGGTATAGCACATGCCCCTTAATCCCAGCAGTACTAAAATTCATAATCCCAGTGGATCCTGAGTTAATGTCAAGCTCTACAAGTCCCCACCCCAAGACTGCATGAGGTTTGGTGGGGACAAACCATAACAGGGTTGAAGATAAGTATGTTGGCAGATCACAAATAATGTACACAGGAACAAGCATTCTTTCAAAAGTATTCTTTGGTTTGAAAAAATGTGTAGAGTGGCAATGACATGTCAAACATTTTTAGTTTTAGAAGTTCTTTTTGTGAAGGAAGTCACACAGTCAGAGTCACTCACATCACTTTTGAGTGCACTGAACTCCAAGGCTCCAAGGTTGGCTTTCCCTGCTGATGCTTTGGGCCACTGTAGCTGACTAAGGCCGTTCATGTAGCCTTCCATTTCTCTTATCTTTGTAATAGTTGTTTGTATTTTCTGTATTTTGGAATCTATCTGATGAAGCCCAGGTCTGCTGATAGCATTGGATGAGCTGCTGGGGTGAATTTCTTCAAGTTCCATTTTAAGTGTGACACTTGTTTTTAGCATGGGTCTGTGTTCACTGAGAAGTAACACTCTGCCACAGTCACTATTGGTGTAAACCCTGCTGCCTCTAGTACAGTCCACATCTCCTAACCCATGCCTGCCTTTTCCCTCCTGCCTCCCAGGTGGTCAGCCTTTCACCCAAAAGGTTTTACTTGTTGCGTACGTCTATGAGACTCTTCTGGATCTTTCCTTGCTGCCTTCTCCTGGCTCCCATTTCTCCCTTATCCCTAGCTTGGCATCTGAACTTTGACCTCTACCCCATAGAGTGATCTCATTTGCTATACCGGCCATGCTAGGGCCACTCAAAACTAGTTATAGTGAGCCCTGTCTGGATCCTTGCCTGTATCTTCTAATGTTTTCCTTAACATCATGGGGTGTGGCTACCTTTCCTTGCGGATTCATTTATTCTCTTTTAGTTCTTTTGTTCTTCTGACTTTTCCTGATTTTGTCATGATACCTAGTCTGCTATCTAAAAGCACTGAGAATGGGAAGATTACACTGATACTTAAAGAAGGAGCAACTCATCAAATAAGCATGACATTTTAGGTAGGTCTAATCCATAGGGCTTAATTATTAAAAAGTGCCAGAAGTATCTAGCCCTATTTTAAGGCTAACTCAGTTCCTTAGAGTCATAGCACTGTACTAATTAAAATGCAAAAAACCTTTGTGTATAACTCTATATTGAATAAATTGGTTGTTTATAACCCTTTACTGTGTGCATATCTAGAGAGATTAAAAAACAAGCAAACCCAGGTGTCTGCCCACAGAGTCTCAACTAAATTTGGTTTGGAGTGGAAGTCAGGCTTTTGTTGAGAGCTCTGAAGTTGATTTCCGTGTACAGAACAACTTATCTAAAAATCTGTATTTCATACTGTTTTAGTGATGTGTTGGTTTTAAAGTAAAGTGCTGAGAGGGATTCTTCCTATTCTGTACCCTCATGTGTGGAATTTGTTTCCAGGGGATAATCTCCAATTGATTCACTTTAGAAACTTTTGCTAATTATGTGTAATTAGCAGCCTCAGTAAGGAAAATTGATTTGTTATGCATTTTGCTAATTTGTGATATAGCTGAGAAGTTGGAATTCAAATAACCTGCAACACATAGCCACATTTCAAGTTACACGTAACTATAGCCAGCACTTTAAATTCCTAACTTTACGCAGTATGTCTAATTTTACAGAACAAACTGTAAGGCACGTGTCGTGCCACTTGACTGAGTGCTCAATATGAATGTAATGCTTTAAGGTGGCACAAAGTGGAAATGTTGCTTAAAAAGATTAAAATCCTTTCCAGCTGCATATGTGCTCTTGTCAGAAACCAAAAGGAGAAACCTGAGAGCAGCAGGACCCAAAGCAGATGGACTGGTTTTCATTGGAATAGCATTACAGGCCCTGCTGCTTTTGTGGTCTTGCCATTTTTAAGATTCCAGCAGATAGTTCCTGCTTTTGTTTTCAGGCTTCACCCTTCTGAGAAGTAACAGGTTGGTCCTTCCACTTAGTATTAGAAACCTGTTGGGGTGTTTTGGGCTAACAGTTAATAGGAAATCCTCATGCAAGTGATAGGACAGTAAAGAAATGAATTACTCTGCTCAACTGTAAGTTGCAAGAATTCTCAAGAGCAGATTATATAACATCTCCTTCTGAGTCAGAGCTTTGTCCTTAGTTCCCTTAAGTTCAAAGTTAGCTGCATCAGGTCCAGGTGTTCCACCTAGATGATGGTGATGTCATGTATCATTTTGAGAGGAGGGAGAGAAATCTTTCCCAGGCTCTCACCACATTTCATGTGTCAGAACTGGGTCAGACACCCTTGCTGTATGCCATCACCAAGGTAAGTTGTTAGAAAGATGATCAGGGGAAGTGAATCTATCAAGAGATTAGGTTTACCTCTGTGCGGGAGGTATTAAAAATGCTCAGTCCCTTAGGACCTGAGACTCTGAGATGGCAAGCTGGTGGATAAGCAAGGCTGTCCACCTTTTACCCCAAGGATTTCTTCCCCCATTTTTTACCCTCTTCTTTCCTTTCCCCACTCAGCTGAGGTGGAAGTGGCTGAAGCTGTCCTCTTAAGTTTTGTCCCTATGTAGTTTTGCCAGTGATTTTTCCTTAAGTTTGCCTGGCTTCATATTTCAAGTAGTCATCCCATATTGTCTGCTTATGTAAGTGTTTTCTTTCATCTTTAGTGTATTTATAGTTAAAGTAAGACAACATACAATATCCATCCAATATCCATACAATATCCAGCTTTTAACATTAAATTTTACTTGCAGATTGAAATTTTATTTCACCTGTTGCTCTCTTGTAAAGGCTAGTAGCAGAACAAAGTAAAATTGGTAGCTGAAATGAAAGAAAAAAACCAATTTTTTTAAAAAGAAGTCTTTTATTTATTTGGTATAGGGTCTCACTATGCAGCTTGGATGCATAGTAATTCTCCTGTCTCAGCCTCTTCGGTGCTAGGAAGACAGGTGTTCAGCACTGTGCCTGGTTTTGGTGCCCAGCGCAGTACCCAGGGTTCCAGGGCCAGCACAGCATGCAGTATTGGGGATTGAACTTGGGTCCTTGTGTTGCCAGGCAGGCACTTAGACCACCTAGCTATGTCCCCAGCCCTAGGAACACTTTCTGAAGGTGGTTTGAAAGTAATTAATCTCTTGAGTACAGAACCAGCATGTTTTTTCTTAAAGTATCTTATAAAAATCACTTATAAGGAAGAATTATATATCTAAAATTTAGTGAACAAATGGTAAGATAAATGTCTTAGTTTAATGTATTATTTTCTCATAACGCTTTGCTTTGTAGGTTATAATGTTAGCTTTTCCTGACACAGGCATTAACTGTTGCATCATCCAAGACATACTTTATTTTTTCATAACCCTAAAACATTTAATATACTATGTATATTATTTTTAAATTTCCTGCATTGTTATAATTTCTCAGCAAATTGAGAATTTTATTTTCATGATATATTTGTAACCTAGTACAGTCTAACACTTTATCCTATGATTTTGTAAGTTATTATAAATACATAAAACTAAATAGAATGATTTCATTCTTTAATACAAAGAAGCAAAGATAAAAACCAAGATCCAAAACAGGATAGCAAAGGGAATTTTACCAAACCACAGCTGTTTTAATATCGTTAGCATGGGGGCTGGGGAGATAGCTCCATGGCACAAGTGCCTGCCTGGCAAGTGCAAGGTTGTGAGTTCAAACTCCAGTCCCGCCAAAAAAAAAAAAAAAAGGGTGGGGCTGGGGAGATAGCTCCGAGGCACAAGTGCCTGCTGGGCAAGTGCAAGGTCGTGAGTTCGAACCCTGGTCCCACCAAAAAAAAAAAATATATATATATATATATATCGTTAGCATTTGTATTTTCTGTCTTGTTTCAGTACTATAATAACCTGAGGATTATGGCCCTATTATTTCTAAAGCTGCAATGCATGTCTGTATAAGGAGTTTAAAAAGAAAGTGTGCCTCTTCTGTGATTTGATTTTCTCTTTCTAGAAAAGCCAACTGTCACCATTCATGTGGGTAGAGCAGGAAAGACACCAAGTGGCTGAGAAACCTCTTTCTGCTTTTCCCCACTCCAAAATATGCCAAAAAGAGATTGAAGTTGAACTGTTTATTGGTAGTTTTTCCTATGACTTGTGTCTTCTGGATGGCTTTCCCAATTTGCTTTCCACATGATGGATATGTTCTCCTTTCTGCACCTTAATTGGCACTTCACCCTAAAAGGAAAGTTGCCATGGGCTTAATGTTCATGGCGGGAGCAGGTGTGCTGGCAGTTCACACAATTCATCCATAGGCTTAGTAGAGACAGCTCCGTGTGCAGCCTGTACCATGACGCTGCAGTAGAACATAAGGACCTGGATGGTGGGGACATCCATGTGCGCAGCCCAGAACAGGCAGCTCTAGCGGGTGCAATTTCCACATCTTGATGCAGCCAACCATGGATCAAATGTATTTGGGAAAAAAATTGTGTAATTGTGTCTGTGTTGAACATGTACAGACTTTTTTCTTGTCTGTATTTTCTAAGCAATACAGTATAGCACCTGTCTGTGCAGCATTTATATTAAGTATGAAAAGCAGTTGGAGATAAGTGACAGTGCTGGGTGGCTGGACTTAAGTTATATACAAATATCACGCTCTTTTTTTCCATAAGGGCCTGGAACATCCAAAGGTTTGGGTCCTGGGACCAATCTCCTGGATACTGAGATGACTGTTCATATAAAACATTAAGTTCCAAAACACGAAATTCACAGGCTTAGGTAATGTTTTTAGACTTACTATAAAATTTTTCAAAAATTTTTGAATGATGAGAACTTGTCCTAAAAAGTCTAACAGAGGAAAAAAAAATGTTTTTTTTTTTTTTTGCTTTTTGAGACAGGGTCTCGCTATGCAGTTGAGGCTGGCCTTAAGCTCACTTTTGTAGCCCAGGCTGGTCTCGAACTCGCACCAATCCTCCTGCCTCAGCCTCCCAAGTGCTGGGATTACAGGCGTGAGCCACCATGCCCGGCAAAAAATGTATATTATATATATAGAGATATATATGGTTACCTAAAGATACAGAAAAGCTGCTAGTGGGAACTGGAGGTTGCTATACTAACTGGCATCATTTTTAATATAAAATCTGCACATTCTTGCTTAACCTTTGCCAGCTCCCCAGCTGCTTTTGCTCATAATTTCTGCTCACTCGATCATTTCACCAACTGTGGTACCATCCTGGCTTAGTTGACTCCTCTGCCCCAACTCAACATCAGCTCTTTTTAGCTTCAACTTCTGTAATGACTTTCTTTCTGTATTTTATAGTTTTAATTCTTGGGAGGAAGTATCCTTTGCTTAACTTAGAGCATCACATTATGTCACTAGCCACTCTGGTTCATGGCCATTTATTTGGTGTCAGTGCAGCTGGCTGTGCTGTGGCATCAGCTATCTCCAGAGGGTTTCCTCTCTGGCAGGAGCTGCAGGAACTTATCTCAGAATTGGCCTCTGGGTATGACAGGTGTTCTAAGGCTTTGTCCAAATGGAAGATCAGAGTAGTGGAACATGGCACAGCTGCGATTCTCAGCAGCAGAATCTCCTTCAGGCTTCACCCTCAGAGTATCAAGTTCAGTAGATTTGAGGAGGGTCCTAAGAATTTATACTTAGAAGTTCTTTATTAAAGCTGCTGACCCAGGGACCGCATTTGAGAAGCACCGTAGAGATATATTAAGCTATTGTTCAGTGAATAATTCATTTCTAAATTTCTTAGGAAGGAAATTCAACTTGAGAGTAAGACGTGTATACTATAACTAAATGCTCAAGTCATTGTTTTCCTTTGCTGTTTTTTAATAACTAGTTTTATGGTGAGTCTTTGACATCTTTCACTGTGGATTTTTTTACCGATTGACTTTAGTTCAGCTTAATCTACCTCCTTATAGTTACAGCTTTGCCCCAAAGTAGAAAATTAGCTTAATTTCTCTCTCTCCTTTGAGTTATAAAAGGGAATGCTATGACTCCTGTTAGAAAAACAAGCTCTAGAAAAATAGTGAGAGGAAGATTTGAAAGCAGCCCAGCACTAACCTGGCATTGTTTTACTGAAGCGAACTCCTTCTCTTCTCTTCACAGGGTTACATGAGTTCTTTTTCCTCCTAGTCCTAGTGTACTTTGTGATTGCTTGCATTTATGCCCAATCATTGTGGCAGGCTATTAAGAAAGGAGGACCCATGCACATGATTTTAAAGGTTCTGACAACTGCATTGCTGTTACAAGCTGGTTCAGCTTTAGCTAATTACATTCATTTCTCCAGGTAACTCAAAACCACTAAAACTGTGTTCATCATTACATCTAATTAATCCTAATTAGTCCACCAAAATTATGCTTACATTGACTATGAGCAGTGCTTTGTCATATTTGTAATTTATTCTCTTCAATCTTCCAGGTATTCCAAAGATGGAATAGGGATGCCTTTTATGGGAAGTTTGGCAGAATGTGAGTATCTTTCTAAGCATTATTTGTTGTTGTTTAAGATGAAATTAGAGGTTAGGGAGATAGTTCAGTAGAATAGGTACTTGCCTGGCAAGCACAAGGTCCTGAGTTCAGTCCCCAGCACTAAAAAAAAAAGAGATGAAACTTGCCACCTGTTTTCCGTTTTTTGTTCAAATTATTCTGGGTGAGGCCAACTAAATAGCTCAACAGATTAAAGTGCCTGCAAGCAGGGGCTGGGGGTTTGATCCTGCCCCCAGAGTGTGCTGAGATGGCAATTGAGACTGGACGTGGTTGGTGTACCCCTGTAATCCCAGCTCTTGGGAGGCTGCAAACAGGTGGATCACTACAAGTTCAACCTAGAAATGAAACACTGGACACCCTGTAAGCCCTTCCTAAAAAATACAAAAAAAAACAAACAAAAAAAAAAAAAAAAAAATTCAGGGTGGAGTATACAGCTCAGTGGGAGAGGTGTTTGCTTGCCATGTGTGAGGCCCTGGGTTTGACCTCTAGTACCACCCCACAGAAAGAGAAAGGATAAATTTTTTTGTTGTAGCAAGGTTTTCTGTCCAGTGCTGATTAGAGCTGAGCTGAGAGTGGTTGAGATTTAGTGTTTATGTGTCCTATTTACTGCTTTTTCCTTGCAGTATGAGTGGCTCTTTGTTATCCTGACAGTACGTTAGCAGATACTCTCATTTTATCCTCAGCCAAAAGTCAGTACACTTACTTCTGTTTTGCACATAAAGAATCTGCGCCCAGGGAGATGAGACATGATTCTGAATATCAGTCAGCTGTTGCACAAGAGCCTCAGACCTATGTTAATTCCATATTTTCACACCGAATTTGTTTTTATTTCTGGCTCAAGGCCTTGTATACACCTATAATTGAGCTGCTCTTGTATCTTTATTCCTTTATTTATTAGAGAAATGCTTATGAAGTAGTTTTTAATTAAGCATGATGGAAAAATATTTAATTTTTATTTTTTAAAAATGTTAATACATCTGCAGTACATCATGACTTCATTCCTTATGGAGAGTTGGTACATGCATATAACACATCTTAATTCTTGAAGAAAGTACTTAAAAGGGCTGATAGCTGGGTGTGGCACATGCCTGCAATCCCAGCACGGGGAGGATGAGGCAGGAAGACCATTGTAAGTTTGAGACCAGCGTGAGCTTCATAGTGAGACCCTGTCTCAAAAAGAAAAATAAATAAAAGGGCCTATAGTTACGGACATGTTAAAGAGAACAGCAGAGGGACATTGCCTTATGTGCTAATGTTAATGCTGGAAAACTGAGATTTGCTCTAGAAGGCAGATTTTGAATATGATGAAAGCACACGAGGATTTGCCTTTCCTTCTGTTCTCGAATTTCTCTTTCCGCCTTACCGCTCTTGAGTGAGTGTCTTAGAATATTTGCCATTAATCGTCTTAGGGCCTGTTTATTCAGGTCTTGCCACCTGCACCTGTCTTAAGATTCTGGAACTAAGCCTTCGGTTTTACTTGTGAAGAGGATGCGTGTAGCTCATCTCCTGGGCATAAACAGGAGACGCGTCATGCTTTCTGAGCATCATTTAGAGCCCTTCCCTGTGTGTGTGTGTGCGTGTGCATGTGCATGCGTGTGCACGTGTGTTTGGGTGCATGTGTGTGTGTGTGTGTGTGTGTAGGGGGAGTAATACATAAAGTGTTAAAGCTGGACAGAACCTAAAAAATAATTGAGCTTATGAATGTTCAAGGAGGAACTTGATACCAAAAGAGACAAAACCCATGGAGCCAGTTAGTGGCAGAGCCATGAATAAAATCAAGGACCACTGAGTGTTTGTGTCAGCTATATAGGAAACTTTTTTAGGCTCTCTGACATTTTCACTGAAGGGTAGAAAACAGGTTTCTTTCTTTCTTTCTTTCTTTCTTTCTTTCTTTCTTTCTTCCTTCCTTTCTTTCTTTCTTAAGTTTTTTTTCTTTATTTCTCTTAAAGCTCATTTATTTGTTTGTGTTATGGCTGGCTCTGCCCACCCTGGGATGGGGCTGCCCAGCATGTGGGACCAGGGATTGAGGAGTGGTCACAGCGCTTGCCTTAAGTTTCCTCTGCAGGCACTTTAGACCACTGAGCCATCTAAGTTGGTGTTGGTAACTTTTGGAGTTTCCACCATGAAAGGTTTGGTTAAGTGGACTTTCTTTGTGATCTGTGTATTTTATCCAAAATTAGCGATTTTTCAACAATAAGTGAATGTTGTTACACTCATCCAGGTATACAGTAGTATTACAATGGCTTCTCTGTTACTTAGTACATAAAGAAATGAGCCAGAAAATTGGAATCTTCTGCCCAAGATACTTATTTTTGATGCTTAGCAGTTTAGGTAGAAGTATTCTTTTAGCCAACCTTTTTCTTTAGCTGACTATGTATCTAAGACATGCTTAATAAAATTAATTGGCATCAGTCGTTTAAACATGATGAAAGACAAATGAATTCAATATGACAGACCATGACATTTTATATCGTTCAAGTACAATGACAATTCATTATCAAGAACATGCTGCCACATAACTGTAGAGTAACTCATTTTCATTTAGGTAGCAAGGCTGTGGAAGATCTGTCAACAAACTTTCGAAGAAGTATGCTGTTAGTAGACTTTTGGCTTGCAATATTTAAGTATGCGCTTCATGCGTTGCAGCTGGCTGTCTTCATTTCTGCATGACCATTTTTATGTTTTAAAAAAAGAGCAAAGGTAGCCAGGCATGGTGGTGCACACCTGTGGTCCCAGCAATCTTGGAGGCTGAGGCAGAAGAATGGCCAGCTTGGGCAATTTAATGACTCCCTCATACTCTACCTCAAAACTTAAAGAAAGCCTGGGCGTGCCTGGCATGGCTGAGTGTCAAGGCCCTACTTTTAGTCCACAGCACTGTACCTGAAAAAGAGAAGTAAAAATTATCAGCATCAAAGTTATGGATGACAGTTGTTAAATTGTGACCACAAGTTTATTCTGAAACCCAAACCAAAATATACTGTAAGAATGTGATAGCCTTCTAAAACAATTATTAGTTACTAGCTTATAATAAACATGTGCAGCACTTTAAGCATTTATAGATTCTTTTCCTTGTACTGTTTGCATGCATCCTTTGTAAAGCAGCAGGCTTCCCCTGCAGTGCAAGTGATGGCCACATGGTGGCACACTATACCAATTCATGGAGCTTTCCATTTGTCCTCAGGACTGAAACCAAAGCTAGAGTAATTGGAGGTTGTGGTGGTTATGTACTTCGTAGTCATACTGTTTCTTATTAATACTTCTAGACAATTCTCTTTATATTCTACTTCAGCCATCAGAATAAATGCTGACATTCCAGTAATGAAGGCACTCATGTCTTCCATATTGCAGAAATGATATCTAAAGTGTGTTTTTTAAGAAATCAGGATTATATGTACAATTGTAACAGCGAAGGAAAAATGGGAATCATGAAAAGCCTTAAGATGGACTTGGGAAAATGACATGGGCACCTGAGTATTTTAAGATACAGTTTCTTATAAGCGTTTACACGTTCTGTGGCAAATGTTTATTCCTTCAGTTATTGTATGTGAATGACTCTTGCAGAATCCCTGTGGCTGCACTGTGCAAGTTCCTATCTTTATGGCAAAGAGCGGGGTCTTATCTCAGCACAAAAGGTGCCAGGTTCTGTATGCTGTGAGAGTGTCACTGACTTTGATTTTCATTTCCTTTCAGTTTTTGATATCGCTTCCCAAATCCAGATGCTGTATCTACTTCTGAGTTTGTGCATGGGTTGGACAGTGGTCAGGATGAAGAAGTCCCAGAGCAGACCACTCCAGTGGGATTCCACGCCTGCATCCACCGGCATCGCAGTGGTGATCGTCATGACCCAGGTGAGAGGTGGTGCTCAGCTTGTCCTCCCAATAACAAGTTTAGAAAACTAGTCCTTTTATACACATAGATGTATCAGGACTTGAACTCAGGACCTTGGGCTTGTCAGGCAGGCGTGTATGCTGCTGAGCTGTCTCCCTGGCCCTAGAAATCCAGTCCTGATTGTATCTCATTTTAGAAGTGAAGCCTGAAATTCATGAGGAATTTGTGTCATCTTGGAGTAATGGATTTAAAGAATGATTGATCAAATACTCTGTTAATCTTCAGGGTACTAATGCTATATTAAGTTATAATTTACCTGATTCTGAGCTTCCTGCCAGTGTTTAAAAAGCACAGTATTTCCCACTTAATTTTATTAAAAATGCTTAAGATAGCCGGGCGTGGTGGCTCACGCCTGTAATCCCAGCACTTGGGAGGCTGAGGCAGGAGGATTGGTGCGAGTTCGAGACCAGCCTGGGCTACAAAAGTGAGCGCAGGACCAGCCTCAACTGCATAGCGAGACCCTGTCTCAAAAAGACAAAAAAAAAAAAAAAAAAATGCTTAAGATGTGTTCCAAATCTTCAGCAATAGCCAAATAAAGCTGATGAGACAAATAAGCACAGGGCACACGAACCCTGACATACACAGGTCACATACAGAAATAAGGAATTCACATACATAAGAAAGTGAATCATAGGAAACAGTAGTTTTGTAACTGTACTTTTTTTTTTTTATTTTAAAGAGAAAAAATAGAAACAAAGATAGAACAAAAACAGTAACAAGTAAGACTACATATGGTACAGAATTTCAAAACAAGAAAAATTTAACAATGGTTACATGACATATTTTCATCATCAAATAAGTATAGATCAACAGACATAAGTATGGTAGACTGATCAAACAAACATTGACACTTTCAATAAACATTAATTTTTTTTAACTCTTCCAGATGCATTTTGTATTTAAGTCACTCTTCTAAAAAGAATTATAGGGGTTGAGCATGCAGAAAATGCAAGGTCCTGAGGTTGATTCCTGGTACCACCCAAAAGTACTTCTTTATTATAAAAGTTAAGTTAAAAACTGTAGGGTAAGGAATCAGACAATATTAATCATGGCAAATTTGGGCCCAAACAGGAAATTTCACAAGTGCAGGATGGCAAAGGAGTTGGCCTATTAAGAAAATAAATGCAGGGCTGGAGAGGTAGCTGAGCGGCATAAGTGCCTGTATGGCAAGCATAAGGACCTGCGTTTGATCCCCAGTACTGCATGCTGTCCCCGTGTGTAATCCAAGTGCTGGGGGAGCAGAGATAGGAGGAACCCAAGTCTGAACTATGTAGTGCGACCCTATGCCAAATTTAAAAACAATAAAAAGAATACTAATAGAGTAAGATTGAGATAGAAGAAAAATGAGGAAAGGAAAAGGTGTCTTGTAAACCCCATAGAAGCTGAGGCTTCGATTTAATATTGAGCTTCTATCTAAAGTCTTTGGAGGTCACTAACAGCTCAATTCTGAGAGCCAAGTTGATAAATAAAGGAAGTCTCAGGCACATTTGGTGACAGAAGCATGACAGTGACTTCATGTTTAGTATGGGCAGGGGGAACCTGCTCTGCTGTTACAGTATAATACTGGGGGAGAAAAGGTCGCCTAGCGATGAGAGTGTGGCACAGTGTCCTGGGGGCTTGGGCTGTGTATTGCTATGTGCTTTTCTTCACCTTTCATAGCAGCCATGAGAAAGTTGGTGTGGAAGAGTGAAATCTGAAATCAGTGATTCCAACTTGACTAGATTACAGAATGTTTTGAGATACTTAAAATTACCCTGAGATAGGTAAGAAAGCAAAGCAGTTTGACTTCTCATGAAGGCATGAAGGAAAGAGGCGGATTTAGATGAAAGCTTACATTTAATCTCAAAACTTTTCAACAGGATTTTGTCCTTAGAGATGTCATATTTGAATCATGACAGAAAGGGTTTTTGGTTTTTTTTTTTGGTAATTGTCTCATTTCGTGAAAGTCCACTTTCTGTATAGCTTCTGCTTATAAATGGGAGAAAAGGCTGTCTGTACTTAATCCAGGTTGGTTCAATAACTTGGTGTCTTGCAGGAATGCTGGTGTAGTGTTTATATATGTCATGTAATGCTTAAGGTGACACTTAGGAGAGTTGAAGGAAGTACTTTCCATGAATAGTTACCATTTTGCCCCTAAATGTGATATTTTTTGCAGAGTATTTTACTTCTTTGGGAACAATTTGAAGACGCCAGCCACCACAGCCCCCACGCACACCACAACTTGGCGGGGACCCTGCTCCTCGTCCTGAGGGTCTGTCTGGCACTGTCCCTCGGCTTTGGTCTCTACCAGATCATCACAGTGGAGAGAAGCACCCTCAAGAGAGAATTCTACATCACATTCGCCAAAGTGAGTCAAGTCAGGGCAGCAGGGCTCCTGATGACCAGCCTCATTCTCATCCTGCGGGGTGTCGTGAACAGCCTGTGCTGCCAAGCACTTTCTTTCCTTTCTTTTTTTTGCTTTTGTTACATATCAGGCTGGTCTGGAGCTGGCCTTGGAGCCCACGGAGGCCTCACTCTGTTGCTGGTTTTCCCAGCTCAGCCTCCCAAGCACTGGGTCGCAGAGTGCAGCCCATACCGAGCTTCGGGTACTGCTGCAGGCCCTGCTCGGGGCCTTTCTCTGCTGTTCTTATTTCATCTTCCGGCCTGTATGATGTCAATATTATTAGCCTCATTTACAGAACCCCCATTTCACAGTGGCTTTATTTTCCTGGTATTCTTTGGTAGTTCAATTTTGCCTCAACCCGAATTTCTTTGTCAGTAGGGATTTTCTGGGTTTTTCTCTATGATGTTAGAATATGATGTGCAGTTTCACAATAGCAAACAGCAGACTGCTACCTCAGAGCTGTGTGGTGTTCTCTGACAGCCTCTGAGAGGCTCTTGCTCAGCATGAGTGAGGTGGGCTGAGCTCCCAGCACCTTTCCAACCCTTCATCCTGAGAGGTCCTTTCCACTTCATTGCCCTGGCTGTGTCCTCGTGGCTGAGAAGTCCAAAGGCAAATTCAGTTCTTGTTGTATCCTGTTAGTCCGAGAACAGGACCAGGAAAGGGACCAGGACAGCAGCATACAGAAGCCTCATTTCTTGAAGGCTCCGTCTTTCTGTCAGTTTGAGTGAGTCCTTTGTGTTGGTGGCCCCCGATACCAGCCCCAGGAGCGCACCCTGACCCAATGTGGCTGGAGAACCAAATACCCCTCCAAGCTGCTCCTTTGGCCCCAGGAGGCTGCAGGCTCTGGGTGCAGAGTAAGTGAGCAGGGCCATTTTGCTTCTGGAGTGAATGGTACATTAGGGTAGAGGGGATGTGTTTAGGTATTTGATTTTCCTCTTGTTTTACATTTGACTTTTTGAGTAGGTCAGATATCCATAAATATTTAAAGAGCACCAAAACATACTTCTCACCTTCATCCCATCCCTTCATTTTACCTCATATAATTCCTGATATTGGTACCTAACCTATTTTCCTATAGGTTCTGTTTTGTTTTTTCTGAGACAGGATCTATGTATAGCAAGTAATTCAGGCTGACCTTGAACTCGCCATGTAGCCCACACTAGCCTCAAACTCACAGTGTGATCCTCCTCCCTCAGTCCTGTGCTACTATACCCTGCTTCAGGAGAATATTTAATATTTAATACATACTCCTCTGAATTGTTCCCTCCATTTTAATGTAAGGAATAATACACCAAGCCCTATTTTCTACATGTTTTTTTGCCCCAATCTTCAATGCACCCCAAGCATCACACTATTATTTGTTGATTTGTTTCAAATTTAATTTTAGAAAAGAGAATATGTTGCCAGTCTTCAAGGAGAAATAGAAAAGCACATTTGAAAAGTGTGAGCAGTTTGCCATTTTCACTGGCCTAGTTTCCCCTCGTTTCCATACTGTCCCTCAGGCAACTACCTACCTTTAATCTGTACTTTTACAGAATGTATTTGTGTATCTACATGAATATATGGATGTATGCTCTTACAGTCTCTTTTTACAGAGATATACATTTGTATCAAGTATTAAATCATAGCAACTGTGAGTCTGCTGCTGTGTGGAATTGCAGGCTGTGCTCTCGAGGCCAGTCAGAACCTAAGTACTCTATGACAATTGTATTTGGTTCATTTTTAAAGTAGAGACATGACTGCCCTTGACTTCTTGCTCATCTGTTTCAGGGCTGTATCTTGTGGTTTCTATGCCATCCAAGTCTAGTGTGCATTTCTGTCATTTTTAGTGACTACCAAAGAGATAAGGTAAGGAATAGTATCTGTCATATGTGATCAAAATACTTTCCTAAATGAAAATGCAGCCTTTGTTGAAAAAGTATGAGGGTAGGAGGTGTCTGTTTACCCATTCAGTAGTTTCTTGTGTTCTTTAAAATAAAACTTTGACCAGTGGACATCAGAAATTCAAAGTACAGAAAATTTTTTTCTTTTATTTACAAACAAGATGATGGAAGCAGCTTTGATCTTCAAGTAATCTATTTCCTAATGATGTTTCATAAATTGCAGCATTTTCTGTAGAGTAGGGGATTGAACTTGGCCTTGCACATGCTGGCCAGGTGCTGTGATGCTGAGCTGCTGAGCTGTGGCTCTGCCCACAGCTTAAAATTTTATAACACATCTTGTTAAGAAAAAAATGATGAAAGCTTTTTGCTAGGATAATGGTAACAATCAAGATAGGCTTATGGAAATCAAGCTTGGGCCTTCCAAGCCTGCAGAGTGAAGCGTCACAGCTCGAGCACGCTGAAGTTTGACTCAGCCTTCTTGGGTGAGTAGTTCCGTTGCTGCAGAGCAGAGTGTGCTTGTGCCACAAGCCCTTTCCAGGCAGGGAGTGCCATGCATGCTGGAGCACTGGTGCTTACTGAGGCTGGGATATTGACAAAGGGTACATAACAGAAAGGTAGTGTCCAGAAAGAGAGAAGGGACTTGAGTGGTTCTGAAAGGGTGTTCGGAGCATTGTAACACTTGGGTAGGGGCAGGCTTTTCTCCTCTTTCTGCAGTAGCCTGACATCTGAAACCTGTCTGTGGTGTGCACATTCTTAGGAGAGACTGCTTTAGTAAATTACACTTTTTTGTCTTACGTTGGTGTGTGTAAACCATATGTGCATGGAACATTAGTCTTAGATTTCTGAACGTAAGATATATTTTTCTATAGAAAATTTTTTCCAAATGTACTCATGATAAGGTGAAGGATAGAGTATTGTGTATGCAAAGCATTATGAGCTTATGATAAATTCAATATAATTTCTCTGTTCCACCATGCAGTAAAAGCGTTCTTTTTCTTTTCTTTTCAGGTTATCACAATAGGTGTTATCCTTGGCCAGTCTGTTGCCATGGTTATTCTCTACAGACTCTTCCTATCCCACAGTCTCTACTGGGAAGTTTCCTCACTTTCCTCAGTGACCCTGCCACTGACCATATCATCTGTACACAAAAGTCGACCTCACTTCTGATAGTTCTTGTTGAAAGAAAAACTCAATTGGTTGAAAGGATGCAATAAGGATCCAAAGACTGTGACTTTTTTTCATACGCTGGTATGAAAAGTTCAGTAGTGAAAGTAAAGCATGCTATTTATATAACTGCATTTAAGCAGTACCAAAACGTAAAAGAGGTAAGAAGTGAAGTGTTTGGAAATAAACAATAAACTTTTAAGGAAGAGTGTCATTATAAGGTAATTGAAAGACTTTCCATATGGGAATAATTGTGAAAAAGAATTTCTTTTCCTGATTCTTTCTCTCTTTGTTAGTGAAACAGGGTTTTTCCATGTAGGAGAACACTTGGATACTTGTGTATTGAGGCTGGCCTTGAACTCATTGTATGGAGCTGGCTAGCCTTGAACTCACGGCAATCCTGCCTCCCCATGGGTGCTGAGATTACAGATACACGCCACCACACTTAAAAAGAATTATATTGCATATCGGTAAAATATTGACCACTTGCAGCCCCTCATTTCCACAGCTAACTCAGGTTTGATAATTGTTTTAAAAGTAATTGGTTAAATGATTGCTTGCAAATACATATCTAAACTAGTCCAGTTATGAAATCAGTGACATACACTGATTTGAAAAACTGCTTCCTTTGATGCTTTAAAAGAATTGCACTTCATATTAAAATTCAAAGGAATAGGAAATAAAATTACTTAATGAAATGAATATAAAATATTTCCAATGAGATGAATAAGCTTTTATTTGTGAGTGGGATTATTCTCCATCCAGTTTTTTTTTGTTGTTGTTGTTGTTTTTAATTTTATTTTTGGCTGTAGTTCAGGCTTTCATTTGGCAAAGGAGTTTTGACCAAATTTATGAAAATAAAATATAGATATATTATACTGGTTGTAAGGACAGAGGATTTTAAAATCTGAGAATTTAGGTGAAGGGACAAGTAGGTTTATGTTTTCAAAGAAGGAACTATATTATATGCCACTAAAAGTTTTAATCCTGATACAATTCATTTCTCTTCCATTGAATCCCCAATCATAATTAAGCCATATACACAGATTAAATTAACAGAAGCATTTCACATAAATGTAGGTTTCAGTCATCAACTACCCATGAATTCCTGCCCAAGGATACTTAATCAGGATTAAATTTTCTATGAATAATTGAAAAACAAAATACTCACTGGATTTGTTATAATCCGTGTTGGCACTGGGTTCTAAGTAGTTGCCATCTTGAATCCTTTGTAATAAAGCCGTGTGTGTGTGTGTGTGTGTGTGTGTGTGTGTGTGTGTGTAATGTCCCTGTATTGCAAATGCTAGTTAAAAAAAAATACCCCCATCAAGTGCCTGTTTGAAGATTGCTATATGCTTGGCAATACCTGTTGTTTAAAATGTGTAGTTCCATTAATATTAATACTTACTGATTAGAAATTACTCTGTTCTGTTTGTCAAGTTGTTCACGCATTGTTATTTTTACCTCTGGCCTATTTAGAATATCTGCTTATTACATTTTAAAGAAGAAATGATTGAGTGGTCTGGTAACTAGGCCTTTTCACTAGATATTTAAGACAATGTAGTGCTCCTTAAAATCGCATGTGCCTGTCTTGATGGTACCCTTGCACGCAGACTCGTTGGAAACGAAGAACATTCTCATTCATTTTAAAGGCAAGATGTATGCATGTGTCACTAGTAAAATTTAGAAGTAGCATTCCAGCCTGCTGGTGGGAAATCACCTAATCATTCTTAGCTATCATTTATTTAACAAAAGCTACAGGCTAAGGCTGGATCATCTGAGGTGTGTCTGAGGTCTGTGGCCTCTAGCAAGTGGTTGTACTGGCCTTTTTGTGTCACTGACTTTGACTAATACCAGTTGATGTCTGTTGTGGTCAATTGAGTTGCTTTTAATTAGATAAAAGGGGTGAAGCCTTTTCATAAATTTTGTGAACTTCTAACAGTGGGAGAGGAATAAGCTGTGTGTTATTTTATGCAGCAAACATGGCAGCTGTAATCAAAAGATAAGTTTGAGTTTATAAACTTTCAGCAGGTTTCTCTGCTTTTGTTATTGAGCCACTGTGAAATGAAGGAAAACAATCGTTAATAAATGTATGAAACTGATGAGCAATCAGGAGCAAAACTTACAGTCTAAGTATGACACAGTATCTTTTTTCTTATATTTACATGAAGAATGATCACTGCAAATTACAGAAAGGTGTGTACAGTACAACCCTAACTACACAGACTGCTTCTCCCTCCACCAGTTAATGCTGTTTTTTGTTGTTGTTGTTGTTTTTTTTTTTTTTTTTTTTTTTTTTTTTTTTTTTTTTTTTTTTTTTTTTTTTTTTTGAGACAGGGTCTCGCTGTGCAGTTGAGGCTGGCCTTGAGCTCACTTTTGTAGCCCAGGCTGGTCTCGAACTCGCACCGATCCTCCTGCCTCAGCCTCCCAAGTGCTGGGATTACAGGCGTGCGCCACCACGCCCGGCCTAATGCTGTTTAAAGACATCTGCTTTACACTTTTTCTTGCCCTTCAGGTAAGTGGGATTTTTCTCCTTTTGGGGAAGTATTTCTTCCTTTAAGAAAATGTAACTTTTTCTTGCTGTGTCTGGTGAGACCAGTGCCTAGGGTGCACCAGCACCTCAAGCGTCACTGTGACTTAAGCCCTGCTGTAGAGACCAGGAGTGCTGACCTGAGGAGGAGGGTGGAGGAACTATTTCCTCTAAGGTCACCCATAGTTTTTGTACTTTACCCTCTTGATTTAGTGAGCATATACTTGGTGTATGTTTTAGAATTAGGAGCTATCAATCGTTAATTGTAGCGGTTGATTTCGACATTAAACTTAGAATTGTACTGAAGAACTGAATGTATTTGAGAACTCAGCACATTTTGATATTTAAACCTGGCTTTCAGCCAGAGAGTGTTGCTAGCAGGGACAGTTAATCCAAGTGCAGAGGAGCTTGCTTTAGGGAATTTTTTTCATAGTCTCAAGTAAAGTAAGTGAAGTCTGATGAAAATAGGCGACACAAAGTCTGAGGTCCGTGCTGGTGGAACTTGAGCCCATACCTCACCACGAGCCCAGGCTCCTTTGACAGGCTGCCCTTAGGAGGCTGCACATGCTCTGCAAGCTCTTTGGAGACCAGATCTGAAGAAGTAATACTGTTTATCTTCCAATATGAATTTATGAATCAACACTAAAATAATGAAATTGATTTTCTCATGGGGTGAAAACTGACGTGGAAGAACTGTGGCTGGGTCCCTGTCGTGGCTCCCGCGTGGTGTAACAGCCTGCATACCTGCTCAGCCTTCCCAGGGCTGCAGCCAAATCCTCGGGACATCATACAGTCTGCACTTCAAGAGCAGCAGAAAGCTTGGAAGTCACAAGAAGCAGTCCTGTCTACAGGAGCCATTCCTCTGCAGCCACGGCAGTCTCTTCAGTGTAGACGAATGCTTTGCATGAATCTTACTGTTTATTTGTAAGTTTGAAATTGTTTCGAAATGCAAAGTTTAAACAAAAAATGTATGTGTAAGATCCCACTACCACAACCCTGAGAAAAACTTCTGATTGAGCTTAGGAAAAGGATGTACTCACATGTTCCACAGGCTCTGCATGGCCTCCTGGGACATGGTGCCTGCCACTCTATGCTCTTAACTTCATGCCGCTCTTCCTCCCATCAGATCCCAGCTTCCTTGTCCTTTCTTGGTCAAAGGACACCCAGTATGCATTGCGGCCCTGGCATTAACATTTCCTCTAGCCAGGCCATTTCCAGATCTTGACAAGGTTGTATGGCTGGGTCTTCAGCCTTCACGGCTCAGGTCTGTCCAAGACCTCAGACCTTCTGATGGTTTAGTTGGTGCCAGTTGAAGCTGGAAATAGGCTCCCCAGACATTCAGGGTAGGGTGGGTCTTAAGAAATGTTTGATAGGAGATTGAGATAGCAGAAGTAAAGTAGCAGTCTAGCCGAGATTCCTCTGTAATTAGGAGTTCTGAGCACAGTGCTTGGTCACTGGTCAGCTCCCCTTGACATCTAGATCCCCAGGACAGCCCTGCTGTCTAGCACTTCCGTCAGCTTTTACTGCTGCGTGACAGAGGGTGCTGGCCTCCGCAGGACAGTCCCATGGTTCTGCTGACACAGCTGGAAGAGGGAAGAACTGAGAGTGGGTTTCCATAGATTCATTCAGCCCCCAGAGGCTTTACAAATTCTGGCCTGTTTCTAGCTTCCCCTTTTTGCACCACACCAGATACAAAGCAGTTCATCATGATTCCTACAGGTGCTTTCTTTAGATCAAGGGTGTACCTTACTTCCTAGGGTTGCTGCTGCTCTGAGGAATCTCATGGGTACATTGTCCTAGTGAATGCTGTCCCCTATCTGATCAACAGCACCCTTTTTTTTTTCTTGTGCCTAACTGCTCTGTATGTCACGTATGATGAAGAGGCAGTTTTGTCCTACTTCTTTTTTTTTTGTCTTTTTGAGACAGGGTCTCGCTGTACAGTTCAGGCTGGCCTTGAGCTCAGTTTTGTAGCCCAGGCTGGTCTCGAATTCTCACCGATCCTCCTGCCTCAGCCTCCTGAGTGCTGGGATTACAGGCGTGCGCCACCACGCCCGGCTTCCTACTTCAGCCTGAAAGGTTACAGTAGTTTAGCTGTGTCCTCCAGAGTCTTGCACTGGAAGCTTCATCCCCAAGGCTGCAGCCATGAGAGGCCTAATGAAAGGTGTCAGGGTTATGAGGGCAGGGCCCTCCTGGACGGACTGGTGCCATCATCCCATGGATGTTACTCCTCAATTTTTTTTTTAAAGAGTGCCTCATGTTTTCTCCTTTGCACGCGCTTGCCCTCCATTTTCTCTCCTGCAATGCTGTGCAGTGTGAAGGCCCCCTTGCCAGACCCGTCAATGCCTCCAGAACTGGGAGCTCAATAAACTTTACTCACTTCCCAGTGTGTGATGTTCTGTGACAACAGAATGGACCAAGGCACTTAGTGATTTACCTGTTAAAGCAAATGTCCTGAGTTTCTTGTTGGTTTACATTGCCCATATCTACAACCCAACTTCAGTGAAGCACAGTTTCATAAATACACATGTTACAGATTTGTACTGCAGCCAGGAAATGCTGAGCTTGGATAATTTATCTTGTTAAAAAAAATTTTTGTCGATTGACGGCTGAACACAATATCATACATGTTGGGCAAATACTCCACCACTGCATTGGAATCTATCTATCTATCTATCTATCTATCTATCTATCTATCTATCTATCTATCATCTGTTGTATTTTTAGCACAGGGTCTACAGGGTCCCACTACACAGATTGCACTTGTAGTTATCCTGTTTTTAACTTCTCCAGTGCTGGGATTACAGCTTGCACAAGGACGCCCAGTCTCAATGGCCATCTCAGCATGCCCCAAGACTGGAGCCGGCATGGCAGGCTGGGGATCGAACCTAAGCAGGTGCTTTAATGCACTGAGCTATCTGTCATCTCCTTTATGACTGGCTATTTGTGGAGGGGAAACATTATTGCCACTTGTTCAGTATATATAAAACCTTGAGAAACTGCCCCACAGTAAAGTAGTTGGAGGTGAACTTTCTTGGGGGACCTGTCACAAACATCAAAGTGCCCCAGGCTTATTTGCCTGTCCTGACATCCCAAACCATTAAGACTCAAAAAGAAATAAAGATCTACCTCATGTAATCCTGTAACTATAAAATAAATTCTTCTTTAAAAGACGCAGAAATGTTCTGGCCCCTGTGGTTCCACTAAAGAATTTTGCCAAATATTGAATTCTACAAATCTATTTCAGGAAAGTTGAAGAGGAAGAAGGTGCAAAGGAGATTCAGTGCAGAGAAAAACGTCTTTTCAGTATAGTGTTGGAACTGTTGAAGCTGTGTGCAAGATAAATGAAGTTCAACCAAAATCTCACCTTACATAAAAACTAGCTTGAGTCATAGATCTAATGTAAAACTCCTTTTAGAACACATGATGAAATCTTTATGACTTGACAGTGCACAAGAAAACTGTTATGTGAATGTCAAAACAGAATGTAAAGAAGCTACAATCTTAAGAATTTTTGAGTGAAAACATGTGAATCACTCATCTGAAGTCTAAAGAAAGTATATAAAAAATTCTTAAGACCTGACAGAAGACAACCCAGTTTAAATATGGGAGGAAGGCACTTTGCCAAAAAGCTTACTTTTTGTTTGTTTTTTGCAATACCAGGGATTGAACTGAGGATCCTGCACTTGCCATGCAAGCACTTACTCCACTGAACTATCTCCCTGGCCCCCCAAAATAACTACAGATGAGAAATCAACACAGGAGAAGATATTCAATATATTTATGAAAATACAAATTAAAATTGGAGAAATACTTCATGTCTATTAAAATGCCTTGAGTGAAAATAACTGAAATTACCAAGTCCTAACAAGAATGAGGAGACACTGAGATGCCTTCATAACTGGTGGGATTGTAAAATGGTACAGTCATTCTGAAGAATAGTTTTGGAGTTTCTTATAAGGTCATACAAATTACCATGTGCCCCAGTAATCCTCCATACAGATATTTACACTAAAAAATGAAAATACACAAAAACCTATATGCAGTGTTGATACATGAAAACTGGGAAACTACCCCATACTGATGACACATAACATACCCAGATAGAGAAACACTATTAAGTAATGAAAAATTAATTTATACAACTTGAGTGCTTAAAGGGCTCATGCTGAGTGAAGGTCAATTTATAGTTTTTCATACTGTGTATCCCTGGGATGTGTTACTGTTTGCATTTAAATGTTCCCTTGGGTCCTACCTGCTCAGAGACAGGGCTTTACGGAAATGAATACCTCAGGAGGCCATGTGATCCTCAGATTATTCCACTGATGAGTTTGCATATAACTTGCTGATAGGGGATGGGATCTGCTGGGAAGAAGTCGCTCACTAAACTATGCCCCAGAAGGATTTGCCTCCTGCCTGCCCTGCCCTCCCTCTCTCCTTCCCTCCCTGCTTCCTGGTCAGGCACTGTGCCATGAGCCATTTCTTTGCCATGCCACCCTGCCTGGGAGCCAGCGACTAGGGACTGAAACCTTTACAGACTGAGCCAAGATGAACCCTTCCTTCTTTGAACAAGAACAAGAAAAGTGACTGTGACGGATGGCACTCTCACAGACAAAACTAAAGTAATAGAGAAAAGGTCAGTGGTTCCTTGGTGGTGCAGGTGTAGGGGGTTACAGTGGCCAAGCGGTAATACCAAGAAGCTTCTGAGGGTGAGGAAACTGTAGTGTCCTGATTTTTTTTTTTTTAATGTATTTGGTACAGGTCTCACTACGCAGCTCAGCCTCGTAGCAATGCTCCTGTTTGCAACCTCCCCAACACTAGCATTATAGGCATGTGCCACCATGCCTAGTCTCCCTGGCTGGCTCACCACGCCCAGGGGCTGGGATCAACTGCTCCCTGCACCTGCCAAAGTAGGCACTTAGTCTGCTGAGCTATCTTGCTGGCCCTCAGTTTACTGAGTTAGATAATGGTCATATAACTTGTACATGTGTTAAAATTCTAAGAATTATGCACTCTGAAAAGTCTCGCTGTCCTATAAAAAAGATTAAAATACTTATTAAAATAATTGCTACAAGTAGATATCAGAGGCTGGTGACATAGCTCAGCAGACTAAGCACCTGATGAGGCAGGTGCAAGGAATGGGGTTCGAACCAGGACCACGTGCCATGCAGCCCCCACCCCCAAGGCACACTGAGTAGGCCACAGTGTCCTGGCCATGTGGTGACACATGCCTGTAATCCCAGAACTGGGTTGGCTGCAGACAGGAGCATCACTATGAGTCCAAGCTGCGTAGTGAGACCCTGTACCAAATGCATGTTTAAAAAAAAGATGTTTGTTGCTGTCTAGTGCCTTTCAACATACAAAGATATATTATTCTCTTTTTGTTAGAATAAGACGGTAAGTGGTATTAAATAGATTTCTCAATGTTGAATGTATAATGAATTTCGGATATTTTACCATCTCTAACTAAATATTTTTTTAAGCTGGACTATTTAGTAAGGTAAAAATTTTACCAATATTTAGAATTTACTCGTGAGTATTCAGATCTTATCATCCATCAAGAAGTTCTGTGAACACTTCCATTGTTCTGAAAGATGTACTTAAAACCAGTTGTATTATTTTGGTATATTCGTACTTGTATTTCAGGTTTATTGCCATGCGACGCTTTAGTAGTGAGATGCTGACATCTTTCGTAATTAGTAAACTATAATACGCTGCAAGGAGGATGGACTTTGTGTCCAGATAGATGTGATTTCAAACCTGGCTCATCATCATCACTTTTCATTACTTTCCTTTATCTGCATTCTGGGGAAGATCAGGGATTCTTTTAGCATAGAGGTCTTTTTTTTTTTTTTTTTTTTTTTTTAAATTTCATGTATTTAGTACAGAGTCTGTAGGGTCTCACTACACAGATCAGACTTCTAGTGATCCTCTTGCCTTCAGCCTCCCAAGCTCTGGGATTACAAGCTTGCGCCACCACACCCAGTCTCAATCACCGTCTCAGCGAGCCCCGCGGTCCAAGGCTGATACGGCACATAGGGGATAGAATCCTTGTCACTGTGCTCTACCTAAGCAGGCACTTTAGTCCGCTAAGCTATCTGGCCAGTGCAGCATGGAAGAGTCTTATCAGACAAGCTGAGCATCGGCCAGATCCGGGAAATAGATTCCAATATTGCTAACGCTCAGGATTGTTGTAGTGTATGAACGGTACTTGTGCCTATGAGCATAGTGTTTCTTATTTGTACACCTGAAGGATGTATTTAACGCTTTTGGTGAACTTGAGGTTATTCCTAATCCACCCATTCATGGAGATAATATGTAAATGCTCCTGAGATGAAATGTTGGTTTCAAATAATCACACATACGTGGTTAGAGTAGAAAGTAGGTGTGATTGGAATGTGATTCTAATTCACACACAGCTGCGTTCCATTTTACTCCCACACAAAATGAGCATTTACATCTCTTACCTTGCCTGGAAGCCTTACAGATCTTTCAGAAGATTAGTTAAGACTTATTCAAAAGTTGGTGTTAGTAAAAGGTTTTTCTTTTTTATGTTGTTTGGTTTTCAGGGGTTGGCGGTAAAAGTGGATTTTCTTTTTAAAGTGAAAAATGGATTCTTTCTGGATACACTATAAATTACTAGCAACATGTTTCTCTTCAAATTAGTAAACTATAATGTTTTTTATTTCATTTTGTAAAGATGGCAGATTTCATGGAAATAAGCTATACTCGCTAATTGTTAAGAATTATCTTTTTTTTTTTTTTTTTTTTTTTTTTTTTTTTTTTTTTTTTTTTTTTTTTTTTTTTTTTTTTTTTTTTTTTTTTTTTTTTTTTTTTTTGCGGGACTGGGGTTCAAACTCACGACCTTGCACTTGCCAGGCAGGCACTTATGCCACGGAGCTATCTCCCCAGCCCCAAGAATTATCTTTTTAAATCCTTTTATATTCTACCTTTGATGGTAACTCAGAGCACACACACATTGGTGCTTATGAGCTTAACCTGGAAATTCAAGAAGGAAAACATTCTCATGTAGGGTGGTCAGATTGTAAGCACAGAGCAGAACTTCCAAATTATGACTCCAGCCGAGATTTTAAGGACGTAGGTCGCTCACCTTTGTGAATATAAATTTCCTTCCAGAGAGTAACATTTCATGGTGCCCTCTCCAGACTCTCAGAGCCCATTTCTCAGATCTGGCCACCTCTCTATCTGTTGAAATAATGCCTTTTCCGGGTTGAAGTGAATCACTTCTCCTAACCAGATGTTCCCCCTCACAGGTTCTGTTTTAAGCCCTAATGCAATACTTCCTGCCCTTTGTCTTCTTGTTTTTCATATTTGATTCTTCATCATGAGGTTGTTTTGCTGTTTCTAGTTCTTGATGAAACCCCACTGTCGACTCAGATTTATGCTCAGTTTCAGCAGCTGTGACATGTCTAAGCTGCATTATCTCCAAAGCGTTGGCTCCACTGAAAGGCAGAAAGGAGCCAAATGACTAAAGCAAAACATTTCAAAGAGTTCCTATGGATACATCGTGAGACCAGGAAGGACATACCGGGCTGAGTTGACTCACTCAATGGCAGTGGCTTCTTCCACGCTACTACACCGCTGCTGCACACGCTGTACTCCATGCTGGGGGAGTGCTAGAGCTCTAATGATTGAGATCACATCACTGAAGGTGTACATTTCTGCCTATAAAACCCATCCCTAAATGGGTTATTTGTTTGACGTGATTTATCACAATCTTTAGAGATAAAATATGAATACAGTACAAAGGGTGTAAAAGCAAGGCACGGAATGCTATGTATGTCTTATGTAGAGGAGTAATCAGAACATAATGAGTATGCATTCTAATCAGAAAGCTCAGGACAGCAGATTGAAAAGACTACCTTTTATTGCAAGTCAAGCCTGTGCATAGCCGGACTCGGGCAGTAACGAAGCATGCTGTATTCCTTTGCATCTGATTTTATGAGGTCTTTATGTTTCAGTGTGACTCTCCTCCTATGTATTCATGTTTTAGTTTTAATATATTTGAGCTTGATTTCTTTTTCAATGAGAGAAAGCCTCTAGGCATGAGAGTAAACCCTGCTGATAGCTTCTGAGTTATGAGGGGCAGTGGTAGGGGAGGAGTCAGGGCAGGAGGAATTTATTCTGAAGTGAAGAGCAGCTTATTTTTCATTTAAAAGGGAAATGATTTTGTCGCCATACATAGTGACTTTTTTTTTTTTTTTGCATGGGTAATTTGCCTACACTGGCCTTTAAAAATCTTTTCATCTTCTTCATCTTTTCCTTTTTACTTTTCTATGAGTGTTGCCTATAATCCATATTGGAAATACTTGTGCTACTTTGTGATTTGCTTCAATTGTATGTGTGTGTGTGTTGTGTTTGTGTGTGTGTTGACATTCAGAAATTCAAAGTTTTCTTCTAGTCAAATCTACAAATATTTTCCTTTAGTGTTTCTGACTTTGGTGTTCTTCAAATGGTGTTGTTATGGATTATGTCTAGTTGTCCCCCGCAAAGCCTCATGCAATCATGGGGCAGGGAGTTTTTAAGTTTGAAGCTTGACTCATGATCCACTGGGATTATGTGTTTTAGTACTGATGGGGTTATTAGTCTGAGTACAGCTGGGATTATGGGTGTGAACTAAGGTGGATAGGCTGAGGCAGAGAGCCTGAATGTAATATAAGGAGAGACAGGGAGACATACTAGAGCTGTTGCTCTCTGCTCCCCTGGTTGGTCAGTTGCCTCTGTCACCATATTGTTGCTGTTCTGTCGCCATGAACTGCTGCTCTCTGCCATGTGCCTCTCTGCCTTGGATCCAGCCAAGTATGGACTGAAACCTCCAGTGACTGTGAACTAAATAAACCTTTCCTTTCTTCATTTTGGGTGTTGGGTATTTGTCCCAGCAATGACAGAAGAGTAACTAAGGCAGACCCCTACATTTTTATTTATTAATTTTATTCTTTCAGTTAGTTTTTTTTGTTTTTATTAACATTCCATTCTTAATCTACTTTGAACTTATTTGGATGTGAAATAGTATTCATATAGATCTATACATTGGAATCACATAAGAAAAAGTTGTGCCAGATTTCCATTCTAGACAAATTCATTGAGAATCTCTGAGGATGAGCTCTGACATCATGTGTGTGTGTGTGTGTGTGTGTGTGTGTGTGTGTGTGTGTGTGTATGACACATATATATGACACACACACACATTTTAAATTTCTGTATGTTATTCATCATGCACAGAGTCCAGAACTGCTGTACAGAGATCCTTTCAAAGAATATTTACAAACATGAAAACAGTGGTAATAAAATGAACATTAGTGAAAAAATACTACCATAAAGTATATACACCAGTAGTCTCTAGCTTCAGGTTTACATGGTCATATTTAGTACTGTTAGAAAGACTGAAAAGATACCTTTAAACCTTGGTGATTATCATGGCAGAATTTACATTTTTCTTATTTTTTTCTACATTTTCCAAATTCTTTATCAGAAACAGCTTTTACTTTCTATAATGAGAAAATGTTAATTGCAAAGACTGTCCATTTATTTTATTTTTTAAAATTTTTTAAAGAATTTAATTTTTTTTCTTGTTTCAGAACTTTTGTTTGTTTGTTTATTTATTTTTATGGCTGGCTCAGCCTGCCCTGAGGGCAGGGCTGGTGCAGCATGTAGTGCTGGAGATCAAACCGCGGTCCCTGCCTAAGCTTTCCTAAGCAGGCACTTTAGACCACTGAGCCATCCTGCCGGGCCCCTGTTCATTTATTTTAAAAAGATTAAATTTTGGCCTCTATAAAAAACACATTGAAGAATACTGTTTCAACTCTTGATATCATTAGGTTAAGTGTATAGTTCCATAAGACGGCTTATCTGATGAGAACATGTATGCTCACATGGGTAGGTTTTGCAACTTTGCTACTTATATTTTTATAACACAGGCACATGTGTTTATTTTTATTTATTAGTATAATCTTTTAGGTATTTACATATTTTGTACAGGGTCTCATTACATAGTTCAAATGTAGCTATGTAGTGAGCCTTCTGTTTCAGCCTCCCCAGCACCGAGAATGACAGGCATGCACCACCATGCCCAGCTTTGGTGACTGGCTTGGCACAGGGGCTGGCAAGGCATGCCATTCTAGGGATCGTACCCCAGTCCTGCACTCTCTAGGCAGATGCCTAGACTGCGCTGTCTCCCCATCCCTGTATTTGTTTATGTTAAAATGCCTATGTATTTTAACATGCAGCATATTGATTTTAACTATAATTGATTTTAAGTCTGCTAGATATTTTTCTTTTTACAATTAACTTATCTTGAGAATGTAACAGTTTTGAGAAGGTTGATTAAAAAAAATGTGTTCCAGCATTTTATTTATTTAGCTGATGAGGAAATATGGCTTTATGTTAGTCTCCTTATCCTCCCCATTTTGCATAGGGGAATAAATTTAATAATGAGATCTTACATTATTGTGGGACTTCTAAGGACATAGAAATACAAAATTTAAAACAATATTTAGCCTGTTCCTTTTTTTGGGGGGGGGGACCAGGGTTCGAACTCATGACCTTGCACTTGCCCAGCAGGCACTTGTGCCTCGGAGCTATCTCCCTAGCCCCCTGTTCTCCTTTCTGATTGCTAGCTTTTTAAAAAATGTTACTGGGTGCTGGCCCTGCCACCAGAGTGTGCCGAGATGGGCAACTGAGACTGAGCGTGATGACGCACGCCTGTAATCCCAGCTCTTGGGCGGCCTATACAGGTGGATCACTACAAGTATGATCTAGTAGTGAGGCCCTGAACACCCTGTAGACCCTTCCCTAAAATACAAAAAAAAAAAAAAAAAAAAAAAAAAGCTGGGAGTTAATTAAGCCCAGGACTTTCACATTGATCTACATTCCCAGACCTTTTATTTTTATCTTTTATTTTGAAGCAGGGTCTCCTTAACTCACTAAATTGCCCAGTGTAGGCTCAAAATTGCTATCATTCTGTCTCAGTCTCTCACAGTGTTGGGATTACAGGAATGTGCTGTTCATATCTGGCTGACAGGATTTTTTTAAAAGTCCAGTATTAAGGGTGCAGAGCTCATTGTATTTAAGATTCATCTCTACTTTAACTTAAGAAATAATACTGCACTTACTTCCATTTTATGACAAATGCTTCCTAAACAGATTGGCCATTAAATGCTCCCCAGTTTTAGGGATTTTTTTGATTTGAAAAATATACTCATAATCAGTGTGATGCAGTCATTTTTCTCTTCACCTGAGAATACAATTTGTTGGATATGTCCTGGATTTGAACCTTCATGACCGAATTATTCTATACCACACAAACAAATCTTAAGCAATAAAAGTGAGCAAAGATCTCTTCTGATAATTGTCCAGACTTAGCCCAAGTGACCAAGTGATAAAGATACAGCGGGGGATCCACCTGAGGAACATTAAGACCCATGTCTTCCTACCAATCCACGTGACAGGTGACCTGTTCCACACTCTTTCTTTCTCCAGTTTCTTGCAGTCTTCCACAAAAAAAACTTCTGACTGGTTGGATAACTGAAGCATCCTATTTGACACGGCCTTCTCAGTAAGGGGAATTGAAACATTTTATCTTAAAATTGTGACTGCTTGGAGCAGACTAGCAATTATTTTAAGCAAATCTTAATCTAAAATGGTGTTTATAGAGATTTTTCTAAAAACAATTCCTGCCACTGGGAGAAATCTAAAGCCACCAGGGACAAATAATTCCCTGTTGTACACAAGGTCACAGAGAAGTGGTTCTATGCCACAATCCCAGCAGCTGTCCTCGCTCCACCACAGAAGCACCAAGATGGTAACATGGAGAAGGGCTTGTCAGCAAACTGTGGTGGAGTGAGTGGGCAAATGTCTAGAAAAATGAGGAGCCTTAGTGTCCTTATGCCATAGCCTCCTGCCCCCCAATTGAAAGGAATGATAGGCCTAAGACATAAAAACTCAAACTGTGAAACTTGGTGGAAAAGTTTTTATGATCTTTGTAAAGGAAGAAAAATTAAGACACAGAAAACATTAAGGATTAGAGAAGGTTGAAAATTAGATTTCATCAAAATTAATATTTCATTCAAAAGACAAGAACATGAATGACAAGCCATAGATATAGAAAATATTCACATTATATATATTCATAAAAGAATTTACCCAGAATTGATAACACAACTAAATTTAGTGCAAAAATTCTGAGCTAACACTTAACCATAAAAAGATACATACATGGGTGTAGTGGCACGTACCTGTGATACAAACACTTGGGAGGCTGAGGCAGGATGATTGATGTGAGTTCAAGACTAGCCTGGGCTACAAAAGTGAGCTCAAGGCCAGCCTGAACTGCATAGCAAGACCCTGTCTCAAAAAGACAAAAAAAAAAACCTATATAACCAATAATATGTACATAGAAAAATGTTCATCATTATCAGGAATACAAATCAAAGCCAAATACACTGATGATGAAAATATGTAATATAACCATTGTTAAATTTTTCTGGTTTTGAAATTCTGTACTATATGTAAAAAAAAAAGCCAAATACAACTTTCCACCCTCTAAAATGACTGAAATTAATAAGAGTGATAGCTTCTAAATGGTAAGAATATATAGCAACTCAAATACATTGCTGTTGGGAATGTAAAGTGACACAACCGATTTGGAAAACTTCATGGCAGTTTTTTACAGTAAAACATGCATTATTCCTTGGAGGTAGGAACTCTATCTCGAGGGATTTTTTTTTTTTTTTTTTAAATAGAAAAAGAGCAATTGGGGCTGGCAAGACGGCTCAGTGGACTAAAATGCCTGCCTTGGCAAGCTTAGGCAAGCTCAGGGACTGCAATTCCATTCCCAGCACCACAGGCCATGCCGGCCCCACCTCCAGGGCAGGCTGAACCAGCCAGAGTCCCAGTGTGTTGGGGCACCCCGGTAATCCTAGCACTGGGGAAGCTGAAAGGAGGATCACCACAAGTCCGCGCTGTGAAGTGAGACCCTGTACCAAATATATTGAAAGGAAGGAAGGAAGGAAGGAAGGAAGGAAGGAAAAAAGAAAGAAAAGAAGAAGAAGAAGAAGAGGAAGAAGAAGAAGAAGAGGAAGAGGAAGAGGAAGAAGGAAGGAGAAAGAAAGAAAGAAAGAACACATTGATCAACAAAATCACTTGTCTCACATCAGCGTGCGTAGCTGCTTACAACAGTTATCTTAGTTGTTTTTTCTTCTATTGCTGAGGCCACATACACAACCCCTGATGTTAAAAGGGAAAGGGTTATTGTAGTGCCCAGTGCGCAGAGGGTGCAGTCCACACTCGGTCAGCTCAAGGCCAGTCAGCATGGCCGAGGGCTAATATTCATCATACGGAATTTGTACCTGTCGTACACCTTGGTTCTTTTTTGCCTTTTCCCGCTACCCCCCACTCTCCTGAAGCCCTCTTCTTCTCCTTATTTACAAAAGCACAGTCACATACCCTCGATCCCAGAACCATACACATAATCCCAGCATCACACACTACATCCAGCCAACTTCTAAAAAACATACGTGCTTTTATTAAAATTCACCAAATTGTATGCTTAATATCCATATGTTTCATTCTGTGAATTTTATCTGCCAACATTTTTAAGATGAACATTGTAATTGCAGCTATAAAAACAGCTAACAATGTTGTTTGAAACAAGGGCATAAATACCTAAACACAAAGTATAGAAACAAAATTTACATTTGTTCTGTATGACAGAAAAGAACCAGTATCTTTAAGTGCAATATTTTTAAAAATTAGTCTAGGGCCAGCTGGATAGCTCCACGAACTAAAGCGCTTGCTTAGACAGGATGCAGTGGCCAGGTTCCATCCCCAGCATGCCATGCCGGCCAGACCCTGGGGCACAGTGACACTGCAGTTGAGACTGGGCGTGGTGGCACGCCTGTAACCCCAGCACTTAGGAGGCTGAAGGCAGGAGAATCACTGTGAGACTTATCTACGTAGTGAGACCCTGTAGACCCTATACCAAATACATAAAAATATTTTTTTAATTATTTGTTTAAACTTCTACTGGAGGCTCAGCTGCCACTGAAATCTTAAGCTCAATTGGTTTTATTTATTTATTATTTATTATGTATTTGTCATAGGGTCTCACTACACAGCTCAGACTCTTAGTGATCCTCCTATTTTCAGCCTCCCCAGTGCTGGGATTACAGGCATGCATCCTCAGGCCATAGTGGTGGCTGACTCAGCGCTTCCAGGGCTGGGGCTGGCACAGCCTTTGGTGCTGGAGATCGAACCCTGCTTTCTGCGCTTGCCCAAGCAGGTGCTTAGTCCACTGACCTATCCCACAGGCCTGGTTTTAATGGTTTGAGAAGACTATGGGTAAATATATTAAAGAAGGAGAAGAATGTGAACATGAGTTAAAATAATGTCAAGAAGGACCTATGCGGAAATGTAAGGGACAGGGACAGGATAGCTACAGGGAGCACAGAAAAGCCCAAGGGTTTTTTTTTTGTTGTTGTTGTTGTTTTGTTTTGTTTTGTTTTTTGTGGTGCCAGGGATTGAACAACAGTCCTGTGGTCGCCTAAGTTTTCCCAAGCTGGCGCTTTAGACTGCTGAACCATCTCACCAGCCCCAAGGGGGCTTCTTTAAAATGTGAACAAGAGTAGAAGGATAGAGGGTGATCAACTGTTTGTATCTCACAGATGACAGAACTATACGCAATGCCTCAAAACTCTAGAAGGAAATTTAGGTTGGACTTTGAGAACAAAGGCCTGGGGCATGTAGGTCAGTCATGAGAGCTTGATAAGTTCAAGGTAGCTTAACTAGTGCTACCTGAAGGCATGGGCAGATCTACAGCCACTCGAGAGCTCCTCACAGCCCTGCGCCAGGAGCTGGGGACACTGACAGTGGAGTGAAGGGGTCAGTTCAGGGAGGACCTGGCCCAGGATACATCCTTTTGCTATGGAAGACAGACAGAGAGGTGCTTGCTCATTATAAAGTGTTCTTAGTAGAAACCCCTGACTCTTGATCATTAGGACTCAAGTTCAGCCTTGGCTTCTCTGGTTTGAAGTCACGTCATGTCCCTGCTCTGCCACACTGTCCTTGAGTTTCTAGTTTTACTCCCCCTTCTGTACCCCAGGAACTTCTTCAAGGCAGAAACAGAATTTCATCGACAGTATATTTTCAAATCTTAACAGTAAGCTTGACACAAAATAGGCATTCAATTACTACACTATTTATTAGTTGATGATTCCTTTGGGAGTTTGTTGACAAGATCAGTGTTTTCTCAATGGCCATATTCACTGTGGAGAAAAACATTCATTTTAAAAATTAGAAATCTCGTTTTTCATGAATTCTAGTATAAAACAAATACATGGGAAAATTAGAAGAACTTTGTGGGAGAAAATGAGGAAATGAACTCAAGAACATTATAAATTGTTATGGTGTGAATCAAAAATGTCCCCACAAGGCTCACAGTAGTGCCTTTGGAAGGAGCTTGGGTCAGAAAGTTGTGACCATCATCAATGGGCAATCTGAAGAGCTCAGAGCTGACTGGACTGGGAGGAGGTAGGGCCACATAGCAGGAAGCAGGTAACGGACATGTTCTAGAAGGATAAGCCAGGTCCTTGGGTCTTTCTCACTTTCCTCTGGACTCTGAGATGACCAGCTTCCCATCAGGACACTTCTGATAATAACCTCATTATACTCTTTTCTCTGGAAGAGAAAATATAATATAATATAATATAATATATAATATAATATAATATAATATAAATATCGCATAGATTATGTTAGATTATATAAATTATATTATATGTCACTACACAAAAGACATATTAACTTTGGCACTAGTTAAAAACCCCTGAATATGACTGAACATATCACAACTTACTTAACAAATTCTTGGACATTTCAGTTAGAAATTTAGATTCCCCCAAGTTCTTAATATTGTTAATACTAAATTGTTTCTTAAAGATTTACAAGGGCAAGTAGGTTGTTGTTATAAAAGAATATACAGAAGTTTAACTTTATTGAAAGTTATGTCACGGTTACTAAGGTAGCCCTGGTTGATAGGTTCTCAGTGGGTTCATATGTCAGCAAAAGAGAAAGGGTGGGTCTTCAAAGCAATGGGATTATCCTTCTGAGCACTGAAAGTGTCACCTTTTAAAACTGTTTTTTAAAGTTTGTCTTGAGGGGCCCGGCGGGATGGCTCAGTGGACTAAAGCGCCTGCTTGGGGAAGCTGGGGCGGCTTCAGGGACCGTGGTTCGATCCCCAGCACCACATGCTGCGCCAGCCCTGCCCCTGGGGCGGGCTGAGCCGGCCATAAAAGATGAGTGAATAAACAAATAAAAGTTCTGAAACAAGAAAAAAATAATAATAAAAAAAAAAGTTTGTCTTGAGCTTCCTGCTGGAGTTGTGCTCGGCCTGGCTGCCTGTCTTCAACACGAAGACCACAGAGGGCCATGACTACCATAGTGACCTGCAGAGCTTTGGAGAGCACTACCCAAATTTGCCGATCTGCCATTGAGAGAGCCTTGCACAACTTCAGCCTGTACTCATCATCGTAGGATACTCCTTGCACTAGAGCTTGCTTTAGGTGGGAGCCACACTGAAACCCACACAGCAGGAGCTTTGGTGAGCTTACCCTGCTCTCCCATTCTCCTGAAAGCCTTACTGACCCCACTCATCTACCATCATTGCAAAAAATGACAGAAGGAAAGAACAAAAGGCAACCGCAGATGTCTAGCACTCGCAAAACAAGTGCAGGAGACAAGGTGAAATTTCTGAGTTGATAGCAACTGAAACAAACAAACAAATCCATCAAGCTATGCAGAAAATCAGATCAGAAATAATCTTTTTGGTAAAAAAAAAAAGAATTGATAGCAATCATAAAGAATTGCTTCATACATCTAAGAAAAACATAGATTTAAAAAAAAATAGGAGTGAAGCCGGGCGTGGTGGCACACGCCTGTAATCCCAGCACTCGGGAGGCTGAGGCAGGAGGATTGATGCGAGTTCGAGACCAGCCTGGGCTACAGAAGTGAGCTCAGGACCAGCCTCAACTGCATAGCGAGATCCTGTCTCAAAAAGACAAAAATAAATAAATAAATAAATAAAAAATAATAAAAAAATAGGAGTGAATAGAAAAATGATGGAAACATTCAATGAATAATACAAAAAAGAATTACAATGCATGAAACAGATTCAAACAAATATCCAGGACATTAAGAATTCCATTGAAAGGGCCTGGGAAGATAGCTCCAGGACACAAGTGCCTGCTTGGCAAGTACAAGGTCATGAGTTCAACCCCCAGTCCCACAAAAAAAAAAAAAAGAAAAGAAAATTCCATTGAAAGATGGCAGACAATAGAATTTCAGAACTTAGATATAGCTAGTGAATATCTCTTAAAAATAATGAGGAACCAGGTAATAATAATAATAATACAATAGCTGCAAGATAGCATGAAGAAAAATAGTGTGAGACTAATTGGTCCAGCTAACACAATAGTTAACACAAAAGACATAAAATAGATAACACAAAAGCCATAAAAAGTGTGACTGCAGAAGTTGTAGCAGAACATTTCCCAAGTTTCGGGAAGAATCTGATATACAGAAAACTGAAGCTTATAGAACTCAGGCTGCCATAATCAAAACAGATTATCACCCAGTCACATAATAATCAAGATCACAGAAACTGAACCAAAGAACAGAATATTAAAAGCTTGTAGAAGAAACAGATCATCCATAATGGAAAGCCCATCAGAATTATGGCAGATCTCCCAACATAAACCAAGAAAAGCTTAGAGTGGAATACTTGAAGTCCTGAAACAAAAGCTTACAACCCAGGCCGATTTATCCTTCAAAACTCTCAAGTTTAATGGAGAGATTAGATACTTCCATGAAACATAACAACTGAAGAAATTTGTGACAATCAAACCAACCTTACAGAGTACTGATAGATAGTTGAGAAAGAAACAAAGATGACTACAACTTCAACAACAACAGAAGAGAGCTACCAATCAGAGCAAGTAATTAAGCTAAGGGGAAAAATAGGGATCCTACAGTAGAAAAATGGCATGACAAAGATAACCCAATACATATGAGTTATAACTATGTAAATGGGCTCAGTTCACCAATCAAAAGAAGCAGACTAGCAGAATGGATTTTAAAAAATCCAGTATATGCTGCATACAAGAAACACATTTAACTCAAAAAGAAATTAACAGATGGAATGTCAAAGGAACCCAGAAAAAGCAGGGGTAGCTATTCTGGTTGCTGACAATGTCAACTTCAAACTAAGTGTGATTAAAAGAGACAACGTCACTACATACTTGCTAGGGAAAACTGCAAGAGGAAGAAATGACAATTATAAATATATATGCACCCATTGTAGGAGCACCCAACTATAGAAGACAAATATTAACAAACATGAAAAATCTAATGAGCAATAACATAATTATATTGTGGGACTTTAACAGCCATTGACACAAAGAGATAGATCAGCCATGCCAAAAAAAAAAAAAAAAAAAAAAAAAAAAAAAAAAAAAAAAAAAAAAAAAAAAAAAAAAAAAAAAAAAAAAAAAAAAAAAAAAAAAAAATGAGCAAAGAAATAACAGAATTGAACCAAACATGTGAAGAAATGGATTTAGACTTTTACAGTGTGTGCCACCCATTAACATCAGAATACATATTTTTTTCTCAACTGCACATGGGACATTCTCCAAAATAAATAATGTGCTAACATATAGCTCATACTTAAGTAAATGCAAATAAATTAAAATTATGACATGCATATTATCTGACCATACTGGAATTAAACTGGAAATTATTGAAAGAAGAAGCAGAAAGGACTTTATAAATACATGGAAACTAATAATCAATGGGTCATAGACCGAACTAGAGGAGAAAATAAACAACAGTTACAATCTAGCAAAACTGCAGATACAACTTATCAGAACCTATGGGATGCAATGAAAGCTGTCTTAAGAGGTAAATTTATAGTGATCAATTCTCACATCAGTAAAACAGAACGAGCCTACATAAATAATCTTATCCTCCACAAACTCCTAGAAAAAGAAAAATAAGTCAAGTCCAAAGCCCAAGGAAGGTAGAAAATTTTAAAGATCAGAGCAGAAATAAATGTAGTGGAGATAAAGAAAACAATACAGAGAAGAAGTCATAGTTAAATCTTGGAACCAACAGAAATGCCCTTTAACTGAGGAAATGACTAAAAAAAAGTTATGATATTTTTACATAATGGATACTGTTTAGCTATAAAAAAGATTCATTAAAGTCTTTTGTAGATAAATGGATGCAGCTAGAGACTATACTGGTAAGTGAAACAAATCAGACCCACATGCGCAAACATCGTATTATCTTGCTAGAGATAACAGCAAGAAGTTGTGAGAACCTGAGAGGAACTAAAGTCTGAAAGGTCCAACAGGTACTGTGAAAGGGGAAGGCAATGTTCAATGAGAAGGAAAAACTGGAATGAGGAAAGGACAAAAAAAAAAAAAAGAAAGAGGGGAAAAGATATATTTAGGTATATCTGTGGAATAGTTTGGATAATTGTTTTGTTGCTTTCTGCTGGACTTTTGAAAAATGCAGTTAATGCTTATCTTTTGATTTTGTTTCTTTCTGTGATGTTTTCTTCTTTTGAATTTCTTAAAACTTCTTTGTTATTGTCTTTGGGTTTTTTTTTTTTTTCCTTTAAATGGATATCACACATTTATACCTGATAGTCTGAACAGCTAATTTAAGATGGGATCGTATAGTATAGCATCCACTGTTGAATTTCTATTACTTTGTTTAGTGACATCTTGTATCAGTTCTAATTCTGTTTTTTTTTTTTTTTTTATCATTATTTTGTATTCTTCTCTTTAAAAAAGTTTGTGCAAAGCTAGAGAGTCAGTCCCTGGCAGAGAAGTGTCCCTCTGCTATGCCTTATACCCATCCCCCTTTCATATTCATGCATTTTTGGATCTCTACATCCACACTAATTTTTCTCTTTCCAGTGTATTCAACTATTCATAGCATAAATTTAATAATAATTGTGTTTAGTCTTTGTTTTGATTTCCTTTTTCACCTGCAGTGTTTCTTTATGATTTTCACCTCCCCCAGGCCCCCATTTTTTTGAGATAGATTCTCACTATCTCAAAAGTGTCCGGCTGGCCTTGAAACCATGGTGGTCCTCCCGCCTCTGGCTTTAGAGCACTAGGGATTACAGGCATGTGTCATCATGCCTGGCCCTCACTGTGCCTTTGAAACTTATTTAGCACAATGTACAATGACAAGTGTATGTGGACATTTCTTAAGTAACTTTTCAGCATGTTTTGTTTGTTTGTTTTGAGACAAGTTCTCACTGTGTAATTCAGCCTGGCCTTTAATTCGCTGTGTAGCACCAGCTAGCTGCCTTGAGATTGAGGTGATCTTCCTGCCTCAGACTTCAGAATGCTGGGATTACAGGCATGCGCCTCCATGTCTGTCTTAGGGTATGGTAGTGATTCCCTGCTGTCTTCTTCTATAGGTCAAGTTTTACTCACTGCTTGAAATGTGTGAAACAGTGTTAGAGGCAGGAGTTTGGACTGAGAAAGGAGACAGAGCTCGGTCCTCAGAAAGCCCTGAGAGATAAAGGAGAGGTCTGGGACACATCTCATGTAATGACATTAACTGAGTAAACATCAGAGGAGTTCTGCACACAGTTGAGTGAGAAGGTAGCTACAGGCTTACCATGGGTAAGAAGGTACTTGAGGGATTGATGAATGGTGAGGTAAAGGTACCAGCCTCCAAAGGAATGAGTGAAGACGTATTTCCAGGGGACCCTCGGACAAAGGGTACTCCTTGTGGAAAAAACAGCCCATGTAATACACAGAGGTCTGGAAGAGCATGCGGGAACAAACAAGTTATTCATCAAGAGCAGAAAGTAAGGTAGGCCTCACAGAGTGCAAGGAGGTGAGAGTAACAAGTGAGCAGCGGCAGGACCGTGAAACACTTAAGAGTGTAAGACTGAGGAATGACATTTTATCTTGAAGCATCCGGGGAGGGTAACATGGCCAGATTCTGCCCATCATGGATAGTGCATCATGTGCTGAAACAAAAAATGCATGCAGGGGACCAATTTTATTGGGATTAAATATTGAGTGTAATGCTGAATTTAAAATACTCGTGAGTCATCTGAGTGCAGAATACTGCAGTTGGTGACTTCATAGCATGCCCCTAGGGCCTTGGGCACATATTCCGTGGTAGCACAACACTCCAAACTCACGTTCTTAATAACTTTACTCACTTCAATGAACAAGCGTAGTAATTGCATAAATGACAAGAACATCTTCACATTTCTTTGCATCATGGCAATGTTAATGTAAAATTTTCCATTTCATGTTTTAATCTCACCTATACTTTTGTGTATGCATGTGTGTGCATATATCCATCTTGAAATATAAAGTTCTTTTCCATTTTGTATTCAATTCTAAGTGGTGTGAGAGATTCCTGTGAAAAGTGTAGGCACAAGTTATTTTTTTTAAGAATTTCTTATTTAATTTATTTATTTTTCTTGTTTCAGAACTTTTGTTTGTTTATTTATTTATTTATTTTTATGGCCGGCTCAGCCTGCCCCGAGGGCAGGGCTGGCACAGCATGTGGTGCCGGGGATTGAACCGCGGTCCCTGCAGCTGCCCAAGCTTTCCTAAGCAGACACTTTAGACCACTGAACCATCCTGCCAGACCCCAGCACAAGTTATTTTTAATGTATTTATCAGCTGTATGTATTTCTTTTTTCTGTGTGCATATCATCCTTACCTTTTTCTTTTTTTAATAATTTTTTATTTTATTTTATTTTTTTCTTGTTTCAGAACTTTTGTTTGTTTGTTTATTTATTTTAATGGCCAGCTCAGCCTGCCCTGGGGGCAGGGCGGGTGCAGCATGTGGTGCTGGGGATCGAACCATGGTTCCTGCAGCCGTCTAAGCTTTCCTGAGCAGGCTCTTTAGACCACTGAGCCATCCTGCCAGGCCCCAGTTACCTTTTTCTTTTAAAGAGAATAAAACATAAAATTTAAAAACAATACAGAATTTCAAAACAAGATGATAGTAAATTAACAATGGCTGTTATAGTGCATAACTTTGCCTTCAAATTTCTTAATGCTCTCTGGATTTTCTGGCTTCAGGACAAAGCTAAAACACATCCTCTCTGGTGCTTTAAATTCTAAAATGTAGCATCTTCGTAATCCTACATTAGTATTTTCTTCTATGGAGAGTGACCTTGGGCCATAAAGGGTAACTTACATGATACCTGATACTATATGATTGATATCTGTGTATCTCATCACAGTTTTCATTGACAAAATGTGGACTGGTGTTTTATAGGAAGGTTCTGCGCTACAGCACCGTGAATGGTCCAAAAAGGTGAAAGTGTTGCCAGCTGAGCACGGGCACCGCTTGAGGCCTTTTCCAGTGCTTTCACCACAACATCAAACGCGATTGTGGATGGCTTCATTAGCAGCCTGTTTAAATAGTGTGCTCACACTTCGAGATAAAAATGTTCTGAAGAGTTTGTTTTAGGTCTACTAACAAATATTTTATCCCAGCTGGAGGAAGCACCTAGGAGAATACTGAGCAAACAGCCCTCTGCACACGCACACTCGCTGCCCTTATTGTTTAAGTGGCGGGGGCCTCTGAGGAGGTCGGGAGCCCACATTCGAGAGCACCCACTTTCACTAACAGTGGACTGTCGCATGCAGGCTGAGTAAGGGACCTATGCGTGGCACTGAATCCCATCAGTGTTTGCTTGCTGAAAATCTAATTTTAAGATTTATATACTCTCTCCTTGAAGAATTTCATTAGGCTGAGACTTTACACGGACTATAAAATTAAAAGGTTTACAAATAAGTATGTTTTGCTGTGTTGTACGATGATTCTAATTTATGAGTTTTTTTTTTTTTTTTCTTTTTAAATCTTTGAAGTGTATCAGCCCTTACATGTTCGCAGGATCTGGAGGATCAGGTCCTTCATTTGCATTTTTGTGTTTTCTTTAGCTCAAAATAGATTTGATTAAAAAACAAAATTTGGCACAAGATGAATCCATAATAGGATTTTATTGCTTCTGTTATATATATATATATATATATATATATATATATATATATATATATATATATATATGGCAGTTACTCTTTGTAGCTTGTGAGAACAGCAGCTACTTCTCAGATTCGTCTCCTTTGGGTTTCTTTTGTTGATACTCCCTGAATTCCACACTTGTGCAGTGGGAGGCTGGAAGTATACCATCTCACTGGCTTTCTTCTCATTGACCAAGAAATACATTTTAGGCCTTTTTTTTTTTTTGTAAGATGATAAGTGAGTCCATGTAGTTAAAGACAGAGGTGTGGTGTATTACAAAACAGTCTTACCTGTAAGCGTACTGTGTACATACTAGAACTGTAAGAGATTTGTGCTCATGATTGAAATGTTAGGATGGAGTTGCCCACCCCGTATTAGGAAAATGTGTGACAGGGATAGTTCTTCCTCTATCAGACACTGCATGACAAGAGCCAGCACACTCCCTGCAGTGCGTCATCCTCTTGGGGCAGTGCTTTTAGCCTTGCAGTCTATTTTGATTGGAAGTGGTGTGATCAATGTGGTCGTTCTCTCAGTTTTCCACAAATGATCAGCTTAATTTTCTCTGGGATATGACTTTTGATTTTGATTGCTCATTTCATTCCCTATACGTAGCATGATGGCCACAGTCTAATACTTTTTGAGCACAAGCTGAAAAACAAACAAGACTCAGACTAGAAGAGAAATGTGGTTCTTGGATTTATTATCTCATCTCACTTAGGCATGTAGTTCAGAAGTAGGTTGTTGAAAATGTGCAGTAAATATATAGAATCTGTTAGCCAAAGAAGCTGTGTCACATGAAGCCATATACATGCTTTTAAGTATGTCTGTGGAAATGTATGTACCTCTCTGCCTCTCTACGTACTCATCCTTTATCTTTTCTCTTTTTCTATGATGCATATAAGTGAGAACTAAGCACGTGTATATTTCATGTGTTTTAAAATGTCATGAGCAGTTGTGGAGCGTGAAACCACATTTTCTGTGAAGGTTTTCAAGATAAAGACTAATAAATCAAGCAAAACAGCACACACACACACACACACACACACACACACACACATTGATTTATCTTACTGGAAAGAACATGCATTGATCCTTCAGGGTTAGAGGATTACTTTAATTCTATCAGTTAATGGTGCAACTTTGGATAGGTTATTTAGCTTCCTAAATCTTTTCCAAAGGGAGAAGTAAGAGCAGTCACTCTAGGAAGCCACCCTTCCACCATGATCAGAGACTTGCATTTAATCCTCATGTACCACTAATATGATAATAGGAATTATCTTACTGAAAATAAATGGAAAGTTTGGCCCTTTTTTTCTTTATGATAAAGCTATGGTAAATTCTCACCAGACTGTTACATAGGCTATTCTTAAGAGTCTAGAGTACATGATCACCACTCTGATTTAGTGTCACGTGCTTTGTATGAACAAAGTACATGGAATTGGTGAAAAATATCAAGTCATTTTTGCATTTCAGACCCTAAACTAGAAAATGTTAGCATTACTTATCCCTAACATTGCTGTAAGAGAAATGGACTACCTTAAAAGCATTTTGAACTAGATGTAAAATTTCAATTAAAATATTCTTTAGGAAAAGAGTATCTCTAAGATCTTTGAGATTACCTGAAACTATGAACAGCTAAAACATTATTGCTTATTAAATGAAACCATTAGCAAAAAAAGATCAACTGTTAAAGGAAAGCTTTTTCAATCAAATATTAAAGGCTTTGAGAATCACTGTTTTCATTCTGATAGAAGAGACACGAATGTAATGCATGAGGTTAAGTAAGACCACATGGCTCTGATTTTAAGTTAGAAGCACTTCTGTGCACTCTTGTCAAGCTCGTCCTCAGTGTGTACACCTTTCTAGTGCTCACTACAGACACCAAGAAATGATGGTGTATCAAGCAGCCCCTGACATCTGTAGCCCACAGAATGCCACCCAAATATCATTTTTTTCAGTAAAGGAACTAGATAGAGTTCCTTCAGGAAATTTCTGATTCCAGGTTTGGGGAAGGAAATAAGTCAAGATGAAACTAGAGCTCTTGTCAAACCTGAAAGAAAGGTAATAATGAAGGATTAAGAATCCTAGCTAGTCGATTCAGAAGCCAGGTGGGAAAGATTCCCACGACCAAAGCCAGAAAAACTTGGAGTGTATATAATTATAATTGTGAGGGATCAAAAGATATCAAATGTGGTTAAACATATTTGTTCATATAATACCAAAAACTTGGTCATTGCTGATAGAAAATGAATGTTGATCTTTGAAAATTGATAAAAGGAAAAGATCAAATATTTAACTGCCTTCCATGTGTAGTTGTACTAGTAGATCAAGGGATGTTTCTCTTAATGAAGGTATCCCAGCTAATTATGAAGAAGAGATAGGATGCTCCAAATATCTAAGGGACCCAGCATCCAGACAAAGGACAAGTGTGGCTCCCAAGGGAAGGAATAGTCACCTACAAAGTGAGCTTGGCAAAGAACACAACTTGAATTTGATCAAATTTCTAGATCCATCCACTGACTGTAAAACCAGAATACATGAAAACAGGATAAACTTACCACAGGACACAGGAAATGAAACGATAAATGAGAGCAAGGTGACAAGGAAAAAGAACCCAGCTTCTTCAACAAAAAAGTTGCAAAAGAAATCAAAGAAATGGAGAAACATTACAGAACAATAAATCAAAATACCAAGAGACTTTAAATAGATATAGCAACCAGAAGAAAAAAGATATAGCCCTTGCTTAAATGTTGCATCTAAAAATCTATAAAAACAAATTTTGGCCTAAAAGAGACAGTTGGAGATCTGAATTCTTGATATTGTACAATGTTGTTGAATTATTGTTCCAAGTAAGTATAATAACAATACTGTGGGTTACTTGAGAGTCATTCTTGAGGTATCAAAATATTAACAAGTGAATATTCTTATAAATATCATTATTAATCACATCATTATCACTACAAATTTCAGTATGCAACATTAACAATCATGTCTATTTGCTTCAACGTATATGGGATTGAGAGTCATAGTCAAATACATAAATAAAGGTTATCCAGGAGTCAGTAGTTGTTAGAGCAATGAATACATGAAGTTTCACTGTATTATTCTGTCCACTCTTGTGTATTCAAATTTACACATATTTTTAAAATATTAAATTGTTAACAAAATGAGAAGGTTATTTTCCTTCTGACAAAATAATTCACAAGTTTTTCCAGAAGCACAAAGAAATAAGACTTCATATATTTTTCCTTCTTTATCGACTACCATATGACTGAAAGCTCTTAAAACTTTTTAATCATGGGACCAATGGGATAGCTCATTGGATTAAGTATCTGCTTTGGCAAGCACAGGGACCAGGGTTCTATCCCTGGTCCCAAATTTTGCATTATCCAACCCTGAGCAGGACATGTTCAAGCATGGTTGCGCACACCTGTAATCCTAGCACTGGGGAGACTGAAAACAGGAAGATCGCTGTGAGTTCGAGCTACATAGTGAGACCTTGTACCAAATACATAAAAAAAAAAAAAAAACCCACAACTTTTTATCGTGTAATCCTTTAAATATAAACTACTGCTGCCCAAGGTATTGTTGCAATTTTGAACTTGGCATATATGGCGTCACACTGGATATGACTTTTTCAGTCCTGGTCTCATGATCCATCCTATTGTTGCATGAATCTGTAATTCTTCCATTTTTCCACCACTGCACATTATTATTATCATTATCATTATTGTTATTTTGTAGTAGCAGTACTGAGGATTTAACTCAGCCCTGATCACTAAATCTGCATCCCCTCCACTTTTTCCTTTCTTTTTTTTTTTTTTTTTTTTTTTTTTTTTTTTTTTTTTTTTTTTGTATTTTAGGGAAGGGTCTACAGGATGTTCATGGTGTCACTACAAAATCAAACTCATAGTGATACTCCTGTTTACAGCCTCACAAGAGCTGGGATTACAGGTGCAAACCACCACACCCAGTCTCAGTTACTGGCTTAGCATGCCCTGGGGCGGGGCTGGCATAGCAGGCTGGAGATGAAACTCCTGACCCCTGCATCTGCTTGCAGACACCTTAATCCGCTGGGCTATTTGGCTGGACCTTGCATCCCCACACTTTAAAAAAAATTGTTTTTAATATTAAGGCAAGGTCTTGGTAAATTGCTTGGTCTGTGCATTAACATGTGACCCTCCTGCCTCAGCCTCCTGGAGTGCTGGGATCATAGGCACATGCCACCAGGCCTGCTTGTGTAGTATTTCATGATGTGAATCTACTACCCTTACTTTACCAGTCTCTCGTCAATGCATACGGACATCCTTGTGCACATGAGAAAGCAGTGTCCTAAGGCATACACTGAGAGGTGGACATGTGGACTAGATGCAGTGCACAAGTTCTACATCACAACATGAGCCCTGGTTCCTTTTGACAGTAGTTCTTCCTAACGACACTCCAGCCAGCACTTTGAAAAGATTCCTTTTGCTTTTTAATTATTCATCATGTTTTTCCATGAACAATGTGAGTGGCCTAGCATAGCAAAGACACCTCGGCTAGGGCTACTTTCATAAGGTGTCCTTTAATTTGCCTTTAATAGTCTCTCCCAGACAAATTCACATCTGCTCATACACGGGAGACCCCCATTTGTCTGTCCTTCAGTGCTGTCTATATGTCTCATTTCTATTAAATTTTTCAGGTGTTTGTTCTTTCCTTCCAATTGAGATTAAAACTATGGAGAGTGGGGACATCAGCCACAGTTGTTTGAAATCACAGTTACAGCTTATTCAGTGTTTTCAAAATATATCAAAACTATTCTAGTCTGGTATTTAGTAATCTTACAAAGCAGAAAAGGTGGTTCTTTTTTTCTTTCTTTTTGTCTTTTTGAGACAGAGTCTCACAATGCTGTTCAGATTGGCCTTGAGCTCACTTTTGTAGCCCAGGCTGGTCTTGGACTCGCACTGATCCTCCTGCCTCAGCCTCCCAAGTGCTGGGATATACAGGCATGCACCACCATGCCCAGCAAGGTGGTTCTTATTTTATTTATTTATTTACTTATTTGGTACAGACTCTTACCATGCAGCTTGGACTCATAGTGATCCTCTTGTCTCAGCCTCCTCAGGGCTGGGATTACAGATGTGCACCATCACACTCAGTTGGGGTGGCCTAGACAGCAGCATGACATGCAGTACTGGGGATCGAACCCAGGTCCTTGGGCTTGCTAGGCAGATGCTTAGACCACTGAGCTATCTTCCCAGCCCTGAGATAGTTCTTATTTTGGAATAATGTCTTACATCATTTACTAAAAATGGTAACACAATTGCAGGAGGGAAAATCCTCAAGCTCCTAAGTCTGAAAACACACACAATTACAATATGTAGTAGACAGAGAGAGAGAGAGAGAGAGAGAGAGAGAGAGAGGAGAGGGGAGAGAGAATACTGAGCATGCATCCTAAGATAATCCTGTACTGAGTAAATGTGCATAATCTCTTAGATGCAAGTATAATTGCGAATTACTGGAGTAGACATTGCAGAATCTTGCAAGATCTGAATAATACACAGTTGGGAGCATCTTCCCCAACAAATGCAAAATCGCCTGCAAGGACTTAGAGATAGTGCCTGCAAGCCAGGGCCCAGAAGCTTAAGATTCATGAGACTCATGGTGCATCTAGCTTTGCAGGAGAGCAAGTAGTGTATGTACAAAAACCTGGGCTGAGCATACAGGTCCAGTTAGCTGTGATGTGACGGAAGGCCTGGCACGCTGAGGAAGGTCATAACTGGGGAACTCAGCAACTGATCAAGAAGACTAGTCCACAGAGGGGCCCTAAAACCTGGTAATTCTTTCATGATGAAGTAGTTGGGAACTACAAAAGATTTCTGGGAATAGTTGTGTTGATTATGTAAATACTTCTTGCTGCTGGGTTTCAGATAGGTAGGTGAAGGTTAGGGTTAGGGTTAGGGTAAAAAGACAGATACTAGACAGATTTACTTGGGATCCTGGGGAAAGTTCTAGCAAAAAAAATTATTTTTTTTGAACCCAGATGGTGATGGTGGAAGCTGAAATGCCGAAAATGAACCAAGTCTAAATAATGTAAAAGTAAGTAATCTATATCTGGTAAAAATTGAATGTAAAAGTCGGCAAGCTTTCAAGAGCAAAGAGGTTGGGGATAAATTCATTTTTTTTATGTTCCTTTTTTTAAAAAAAAACACTATAAGCCTCTCCTGGGTCAGGTTTGGAGCTTCAGGATTATTATTATTATTATTATTATTATTATTATTATTATTAGGTAATTGCTCATTTAGTAAAAACCTATTGTTCTTCTCCCCATTCTAGCAGCACAAGAAATCTCAGTACTTGTGCCCATCTGAGCCAACAAGGGCACAAAACTCCACAGCTTCTTGATTTCTTTGGGGATTAGTGCGAGTGTTAGATCCCATTGCTAGATAGGCCAGGAGGGAAATGTGACTGGGCACGTGGCCAGGGGAAGCTCACTTGCTCGCTGATGAGCAGGCTATCTCTTCCCCACATTTACAACTTGAAATACCCTGGTGGCTGAAGCCCAGCCCCAGCCTGGCTCCATGTAGGCGTGGGTCTGGAAGGCTAAGGAGGGGACTGCTAGCCAGTTCCTCTCACCTGGAAACCCGGGAGGAAGCATTTCCTACCCTTCTTTCATGTGTGAAAAAAAGGATTACACACTGGAATGGCAATGATGGCCAGACATTTTCTTAGTGGTCACACTTGAAAAACATATAGAGTTTTTCAATCATTTAAAGGTAATTCTATCCTAAAGGATTGAAATAATCCAGTTTGGGCCAAATCTTCCTGAAAGAAAAGCATAGACCATTTCTGCGATTTACTCCTTTCTCCTTCAGAAACCCTAATCCATCACCAGACATATTGAAAACATGGCGTACCCCATGCTTTCCTCTCTCTGGTGTCTTCAGGGATGGGAATGCAAGAACAGGAAAACTGAGGTTAGCTCTCAGTTTTCAGAAACCCTCTGCAATATAAAGCTGGCTCTACAGTGGGCTTTAGCCCACCCACCCCCTGAGAAATGGCCTCTGCCTGGGAGCAGAAAAGAGGAATTCTCAGAAAGCTCAACTGAATCCTAAATGATCTGACTCAGGTTTTATCTGCAGTTTCTTTGCAGAGCACCTATAAACAAACGAAGTGGGGAGATTTGGAAAGGAGCATCCATAAATCACCGTCAACAGGAATCAGACCACTAGGGGAGATTGTTAAGCCATACTGAGCAGAACAGAATGACTCTTAACTTTGGAAAATGACTGTAGTTTCGATATTTCAAGCCATCACTAGTCAGGTTGAAGGAGACAGCGCACCACAGCACCACACCGGGGTCCCAGTCTCTGTAAGCGAATGCCTACCTCCATCTGAAGCAATCAAAGGCTTGTAAACATCCTGTTCTTGTTTTACATGCAAAAGGTTTAATGTAGGCTTCGAAGCAATAGCTGCTCCCACTACCTGCTTGGAGAGGCAGCTGTTCCCACAGCACTGGGCAGCTGTAGCCCAGGAGCCTGGTCCTGCCCTTATCATGGAGCGGGTCGCATGTTTGCAGAACACAATGTGCGTTCAGTCCTGAATTAGTCAACTTTGTTATCTAAATTCTTCGAAACCCAAAGCCTAACAAGAAAACAGCGAAGAGTAATTCCTCCATGAGAATTACAGAGGGACAAGGATCAGAGATGAACGTAACAGGCTGGACTAAACGAAACATTTTCGTTTTTCCAGACAAAGACAAAAACTCTAGATTTAAAGAAAAAAGAAACGAAAAGAAAAATGAGAGAGGGGCTGATACGCATATGTGGGAATTGATTAGACAAAACGCTGGTGTCTTTAGTACACTTTCTGTAGCAGATAAGCTATCTTGCTTGGACTCCGTTAACCATTTCGATCCAGGAACTAGAGAGCTGGTCCCCAGCAGCCCCACGTCTGGGTGGCAGAGAGGGGTTCCCAAAAGATGTGTATTTGGAGAAGAGGAGAGAACTTAGCAGGGGCCTCTAAGAGGCTCGTGATTGTTTTAATCATTAAACACTGATATTTAATTTGAGTTTAGTTATCCAGGGCACTATTATTTGGGCCCAGGCAAAAAAAGGGGAAAAGAGAAAGAAAAAGAAAATTCAATAAGTATAATAAAGGAGCAAGGAGGGGCCAGCTGCTTTGAGCAAAGGAGGCAATAAAAGGCGCCTTTATAACCACTGGATGGTGGAATAGGCTTTCCCCCCTCCCCACCAAGCAGAATGTCAAATTCTGTCTCCCTTTTTCCCCCCTCTTAAAGCATGCTAAAAGGAAAATTCTTCACAGAATCTTAAAGAACTTTTTTTTTTGACACAACAGCTGCAAAATCTATTTTCTAAACAAAGATTTATACATATTTATATGAGCTTAATCCAGATTTTTTTTTAATAAATCATCCTCAGAACTGCAGAGGTAAACTATATGTAAATACCTCAAGTAATAGGCTTGTAGTGCAAATCACATCATTTTATCTTCAATTTTGCATTCGTTTTTCTGGCTTAAAGGTGCATCAGAGATATGCATTTTAGCATATTCAGAACACGGGGCGTGAAATTAAATGTTTGACAGAGTGAGAAAAATATACAGACTTTGGAGATGCCTTAAAAATAGTAATTTATGCAGATCTAGAGGAGTGAAATCATTTGCAATGGAGTGACCCTCTCTCCAGGAATTTTGCGCTCAGTGTTCTTCCCTAATCTCCCGCTGTATCTTCATTTTTCATTGAACTAGCCAGTTTTCTGCGAAGCCGCCTTGTAGATAAGGGGAGGGCTGAAGAAGAAGAAAGAGGACGCTCAGTGGGTCCGTTTCCATTGCACTTTTACCCAAGGCAATGGGCAGAATTTAACGGATTCCTTCCAACATATGTTTTTGCCAGATAAGTAAACAGTGTGTGTCGGAAATGAAAAAGCATTTGCAATTTAATGACATTACAGCTCTCAGCTTAGGCTGGCGTGCTGCGAGGCGAAAAGCAGAAAAAGAGAGGAGAGTAGAAAGAGAAAAAGAACAAAGTTCATCTTCTCTTTTGTGCATTTTTATCAAGGAAAATATTACTTCTTTCCCCCTCTTGTTCTCTTTTTCTTTTTCGTCTTTTGACGTTTTTGTCTCACACATTTACATTTTTTTCTCTCCTGCCTTTCTGTCTTCTGTTCCATTTTGCCTCTTCCTTATACTGCCATGGACTCATTTCTTTTGCCCACCATTGTGTTGCCTTATTCATCTATTTGGGCCATTCAGTTTTACCTTATAGAAAGCTGTTTATCCCACAAGGTATCTTTTTTTTTTCTGTGTTGTACTCCTAGTGCTACAGCTCATAGTCAACAGGATTGTCAGAGGGATTATAACGTTTCATTTCAAAGCACTACAAATCTGCTCTCTTGCCTTCGGTCCCTGCTCTGGTTCCCTCTGATACTTGTCACTTTATTTCACATTCATCGTGGTCTTTAGTTTCACCTCCAGACATCACGGTACCTTGATGTCTAACCACTGATACTCACGGTCTTTGCAGTGCATGCTGGCACTGCAAGGTTCTAGAAACTTAATGTGGACGTGGCAGAGCCATTGGCTCACACTTAAGTTAGCCTGGTGCTGAGCTGCTCATCACCCAACACCTGTGGGCTAGAGCTGGTTCTCCCTCTCCGGATGGCCATGACAGGAGTCATGTAGTGTATGATTATAATGATCAACTTCCAATAAAAATGAGTTCCACATTGCCTCAGAGTTTGCTGCCACTTTTCCTGCCAAATATTATGTGTGAGTGTCTGGGCTCTGTGGTTGCACACTTGAGTGTATACGTGTTTATATGTGGGTGTGAACCACACCGTGGGGTATGAGTACAAGTTGTGTAGAGTTAAGGTGATGTTTAAATCTGCAAACCCAGGAATACAGGACATGGCTGTCTTCTAGATTTGATTTTCCAGAAGTAAAAGTTAAAAGGAAAACCAATATTTTCTCCCCACTGGGGCCCATACCATTTTTATATCTAGGGTTATTTTGATTGTCACTTTTACAGGTGGTAATGAGATTTTCCACCAGCTTCCTCTTTTCTGACAGAATAGATAGTAAAGCAGGCAGCCTCATTTGGAGCAAAGAATGTTTCTGAGTCCCTTGTTCTGCCTCGAATTGCCTCTCTGTCATTCTAAGCAATGCTTTTTAAAAATTTAACATAAAGATTAGGATGCACTTGTCTCTTTAATTTTACAAAACAAGCTAACATGTTCTCAACATTGCTATCATGTTCATTTGAATATTAGCACATGCTCCAGATTTTTAACATAAGTTGCATTCCAAGAACACTCTTGAAAGTTACTTGTTAGGTCCTAAGGTTAACCTGCAGGTTGAATATAATTGAAAGAACCATAATCAAATTGCATGTCCTATCACAGAAGTACTGTACAGACTTTATAAAGATGCTCAAGTAAAATACTCTTGTCTAAAGACATGTGCATGTTTTTACCATAAAATTACATCTTCCACATCTTCCAGATCTGGCACTTGGTAAGTAAAAAGAAAATCTATTTGGACATAAGGATGTGCAGTAGCTGGAGGTGGTAATTTAATCAACCCAGGATATATTTCAATGTTTTTCTGGTCTTCTAGGCATTAGCACTTTAAATTCATTATGTTGGTTTCACAGATATATGCAGCCTTAAGGATCTAAAAATGAAATCCTAGAAGTATAGCCTGCTAGAGGATATATCTTGAACTTAAGAGATTAAAATGGTATAACCATTGCAACAGAATGGAACATATCGCATTTCTCACTTTTTTCCCCACTAAGCATGAGTATTTTGCAGATGTAAAATACAGACTTCTCTAATTATAAAACCTGGCTGAAGAGCCAGAGCTTTCTAACTTTTATTACTGATGAAGTGGATATTAGAAAGAAAAAAAAATGCTGACCCCATATAGAGTCTGAAGATGAAGAAGTCTTCCATGTGGGATTTTCTATATCAATAATTTATTAAGGAAAATGTACGAGTAGTTACATGCAGTCAACTGTAAGAGGCAAGCATCGTGCATGCTCTCCCTATTTAAGGCAAATAACAAAAGAGGCAAATTATAAAGCAGGTCTTAACGTAACTGGGACGTTAAATGTACTGTATCATTATGCCAATTTAGTAACGTTAATGATCTGTAATATTAATTCATCATCCTAAAAAACGGGGAAGAGTTGCCATAATTAACTATATTAAGCCACAATTAAAAAGTCATCCAGGCTGTTGTAAAGATTCTCATGGTGATAACAGTGTTTGTTATATTACAAACCTTTCTGACCAGGCACATTTTGTATATATGACATTGTTAGAGACAACTGCTCACTCCAAATTCAGATATGTCAAAGAAGCAGCCACCCACAGAGACAGTGGCACCGACCAGACGCCTTATCAACCATTTCTATCACCGACTGTGGTTTAACACTTTCTTACAGGGAGAATCAGCTCTGAAAGAGGTACAACCTTTTAGCATATCTACTTTAATTCCTCACAGGGAAGCTCAGATAGGCTGTCTGGTGAAATTCACATATGTTGGACTATCTACCCTGCTAGGATTAGGGTCATCTTTGAAAATCACCTTTCAAACCGCACGAAATGAACGTTTTGATGTTTTAAAATGGAGATCCTATAATGCCTAAGCCCACACCTAAGTTGCCTGTCATCAGGTGTCTGATAGACTCCCTCCCTTTGGGAGGCTTCTGTTGTGCATGAGAATCTTTAGGTCACAGACAATATCAGGAGAAGAGAGGAATGACACCATGCAAGGGCTGAGATGCAGCCCAGAGGACAACTCTGTGATTCTCTAGGACAGAGGACTCCCTTTGTCTTGAGACTGGATGGACCAGATGGAGAGGGAGGATGATTTTCCTCTTTCACTGAGAGACATAATGAACCTCACCTTTTCTTTACAGCCACTACTGTCATCCTTGCTATTCATGGCCATGAGTTCTTTTCCCCTAAAACGACATTTCTATGCTGCTGTTTCAACACATAAATGTATCCAGAGTGCAGGTTTGTCAATGCTGTGGTAAGTTGGTGACTGAGAAAGAAAGCTGGTAACATACACACTTGGAAAGAGTTTATGAGAACTCAAGAAGAAAGCACATCATCACTTGCTCTAATAGGGTGCTAAAGATTTATCGTCACAGAAATTCATAGAAGACCACTTACTTATACATTGGTGCAGCCCTGGTCTTTGGATAGTAAGTCTAAAGCCCCACTGAAAATCCCAAACAGCTGACCCGGGGTTGCTTAGCATTTGATCAACATTTTCCATGAACAGTAGACTGCAGTGAGCCAGCAGAGTTCTTCCCCCACCATGTGCTTCCTATCAGTGTCACATGTCGCTTTAGACAGATGCATACACACTCAGCACTTTGGATTCTTCAGCGGGCCACAAGCCACAAAAGTGTCCATAACTCACATCCTATCTTAGTACTGGGAAAATCCTTTGGTGACCTCAGCCATTCTGATTACAGCCATGTCATGAAGTTGTCCATCCTGACCTTCCAGCCCAGGAACCAACCACTTGTTCTCAGAGAAAAAGAAAATCTTCTGTTTGAGAAGCCAGTCTGAAGTCAGCTCAAAAAGAATGGCTTCCCTTCAGGGAATGCTAGCAACTTCATGCCTGCGACCCAAAGTTAAACTTGTAAGGGTGGTACTGTGCAGGAAATGTCAAGAATGGCTTCTTTGAGGAGAGAGCTCCAAAGGCGTCTTCTGGCTGAAGCTGCCAGAAGAAAATCAAGCAGCCTCTTAGAAGTTCAAAGCAATCTGCCATTCCTGCCCCGTCTTCCTCCCTCTTGATCTGGGGTAACTGTCACACAAGATGTGGTGTGCTCCCTTAGCACGATGCATGACAATGGGACGATAATGGGTGATAGTGCTTCTATTCAAGTCCACAAAAGTCCTGGGACTAACCTGGCTAAGAGGTTGGGGGCAGAAAGATAGACCAGGTATTCATCCGAGGTGCACGGGGTCCAGTTCATTTTTGTGTGTCTTGAGGACATATTCAAAGATTCAAAATAGGAGCGAGATTGGGGGGGGGGTCTTTTCTGACCTGTCATGATGCCCTCTGCTCTGTGCAAACATGTCACACTCAGCTATTGGCTGCCAGTCATGTTCACATTCACAAGATGACACGCATGTAGCATGAGCTGTCCTGTAGGATCCATGTTCAGAGGAAACAAACTCAGTCTCTTAACTCTGCTCTTAAGCATTTCGGAGTCATGCTGGAGATCATGGGTCATGTCCCCACGTCTGACCTATCCACAGAGATAAGCACTTGACAATGTGTCCATGTTTGTCTTGACTCATTTCTGCCTTTGGTGAACCTTCTACATAGACTAACAAATTCCTCCTAGTCAAAACCTTATATCCAATTTACTTGGCACCGTTGTTCACCCAGACTGCTCTGTGTCTTCAAACGACTAGAGAGGCTGTTATTCCAAGGAAAGGGGAGTACATTACTGTGTTGCATGGCAGAGGTGCTCAGAGTTTTTCTATTTCTCTTGTTTGGTGCATTGATGTTTTTACCATTCCCAAAGCATCACTATGTAGGAGTAAGAATCATTTCAACTGGTAGGCACCTGTCAAATCAGTGGATTCTCCAGTGCTCAGACAGCAGATCATAGGACCTGGAGATCTTGCGTTGGAGCATTAGCCATAAAGAGCTACTTCTTCCCTGTTATGGCTTGCATCTAGATGTCCCCCGCTCCAAGCCTGGGCAGTCCTAGGTAGTGCTTTCCAGAGGTGACTGGGTGTACAGTATGATGCTGGGATCAAGACTGGGTGATTACTAAATTAGTCCACTAAACATAAAGGTAGTTTAGTATGCTGAGCTTTAAAAGGCTCTAATCAACAGCTTCCAGCATTGCCAGTTTCACCAGTAACCCACTGCAATCATGGAATATTTGACTACGTATACAACTACCTTCTCTTAGATCAAAGAGAAGAAATCTATGGTACTAATAACCATTAGAAAATTTATCATGTGTATGCCCTGTGCTCTGTATAACTACAACGAGACAACAATATGCATTGTATCAATTATTGGGAATGTATTACTAACGTGTTTTGAAATTGTCACATTGTAATTTCTTATTAAAAGTAATAAAAAATTTAAAAAATGAAGATGAAAAAAATGAGTCCACTGGTTGGCCTAGCATAATTCTGGGAAAGGATAATGGGAAGGCCTTCTTTGGATGTGAGTGCTACCTACCAAGTAGGTAACCTGGATAAAAATATATGGGACAAAAAGAAATTGATTCTGGTCTCTTGCTGCTTGCTGCTTTGCTGCCTTCTGCCTACCATGAACTGTTTCTCTTTTGCAATGCCCCCTGTGCCACCCAGCCTTGGAGCCAGTGGATTAGGGACTGAGACAACTGCAAACCATGAGCCAAATAAACATTTGCTTCTTTATCTGTGGGTGTTAGGTATTTTGTCTTAGCAATGAGAAAAAAGTAACCAAGGCATTCACTCTTTCAGGTACATGCAAATACATGTACCAGGTCTTTCTGTATTCCATACTGACAGACAGGCCTGCAGAGGAACTTAGTGATCCCTGTCCAACTGTAGCAAGGGCTAACACCATGAAAAGTTAATTACCAGCTTAAACCTACTAGAGATCCTAGAAAATCTTAACTAGCTGCCGCTTCATATTTAATTTAATGCTCATTATCTGGGGAAACCTATTTGTATAAGGACACTTGACTTGTCAAAGTCAGATTCTACTAGCAGTTATTTTAAAGCTTGTGATCACTGACTTTTACCAGTGGGCTAGGAAGGTGAGTTTAATCAGCTCCCCAGTGACTGCTGAAACTATATCTTTTGTCATGTCATCTAGTGTGAAACTCACTTCCTGGAATGTTCTAGATTAAGATGCTTTTGGACTCAAGGACTTATTTGTAATTGAATCTGAGGTTGAGAAAATCATTCAAAGTGAATATTTTTTAAAAATTTCTCTCCCTCTCTTCCCCTTTCTTCCCTCTCTCCACCCCCACTTGGCCTTATTTTTGGAAGGTATTTTGTGCAACATATAATAGGCACTTTATATACATGAAAGGAATGACTTAATCAAGAGATTGCATTACAGCTAGAGTTAATTCATTCTTTTTTAAAACTTCACAGATTAGAAATAATAGTTTCATTATTAAAATTGTTTTCTAGATTATTTCTGGGTTGGAGTGAACAATCTTGTGATATCATTTAACTGAATACTTATTAACAAAAAGCAATCAGCAGTTATAAACAACCTCTTGACACTAGTGCATACTTTTGGGAGAGTTAAGAGAAAGATAGGTTGTATAATTATATGATTCCTAACACCAAACAAAAAATTATACCACAGAAGCTAGTGCAATATATTTCCCCAGGAAGCATATAATTTTGTCCACTCAGGCTATTAGAACATCACAGTCTGGGTGGTTTAGATGATCAACACTTATTTCCTGCAGTTTTGGAGGTCAGAAGTTCTAGGTCAAGGCATTGGTCTTGTGGTCTGTAATGCTGGCCCACTTCCTCCAGTTGGCAGGTGCCTGTCTTCTCGAAGGCTAGGGAAGACTATTGTTAGTTCTAGTCACAGGGGTGAAACACTTTTAACTAATTCTTTCCCATAGCCCCACTCTCAGAGATCATTTCAGTATGGAGTTCGGCTTAAATATATTAATTTTAGGAGTACACAGACTATTGCCTACAACAACCCAGAGCAGCATCTCCCAAGATTCCTACAAGTATAATGACAGTGGGGACAACCAGGTGGGAAGCCGAGATGGATACTTTATTCCATGAAAACTTTATTTGAATGTCTTTCAATAGAATTAGTGAATCTTAGACTGGATATGGTGGCTGGTAATGACAGACATTCTGGAGACTGAGGCAGGAAGATTGAAAGTTTGAGCCCAGTTTGGACAATTTAGCGAGATTCAACCTCAAAATAAAAATCTTTAAGAGGGCTATGGCTCTAGACCCCTTGCCTAGCATGTATAGAGGTCCAGCCTTGATCTCAATACTGAAAAACAAACAAAAAAACAACAGGGATGGGGGTAATGAGCCAGTTTTGCTCAGAGATTTTCTAAGGATGCTTTTCAGGGTTTTAAAATAGTAAGTAGTTGAAAATTTATATTGCAATGACATTAGCCTTTGATAAGTGTGCTACAAAACTTTGTTTTAGGCAAAGTCAAATGCAGGACATACCAAGAAGCCATGCAGTGCTTTCTCGGGCTCCTGGCCATCCAACCATGGCACATGCACTCCTCTCTCCTGGCACGAGTGCTGCCCACCCCCAGGCTCTGGCTCAGGTGCTCACCTAGGGTGGCGAGATAAAAGGCAAGATGCCTAGTGCAACTTGAATTTCAGAGGAACAAGAAAACATTTTAGAAATACATCCCAATATTAGAAACTTGTACTGAAAGCCATTCAGTGCCTGTCTTCCCCACCTCACTTGTTGAGATCTCTCTGAAGGCTGATTCTACAACGGGTTATTTTACTCTTTAGAGTGCACCGTTGTTCTCTGTCTTCTGAATCACATCCACTGGTAACTGTATTTTCACTTTCATTTTACTGGATTCAAATCTGGCTTTCACACGAAGACAAGGATTATGCCTCTTTATTTGCTGTTAAAATGCTCACTGCTTGGCACTTAGATACTCGGTATATTTGTTCATTGACTAGGTGGATAAATGAATGAAGGGGCAGGGTAAGTCTTACTGAGAAAAATTCTATGCCTTGCTTTACTTATGAGTCAATTTACTTGATGGAATCTCTAATGAGTTAAATGGGTGTACAGAGGAAAATAGGATTCCTCAAAAAGTTAATAGAATTTTCAGACATATTGACAGTACTGTTGTAGTACCTTAGATCATGTAGTATACAATTAGATATTATAAGATAGATGCTTACATAATTATATATTAACCATAGCTTTATCTAATTTAACAGATCTGCTGCTTCTATTCTAAGACAGAATTTTAAATAGAAAGTATATCAATGATAATTCAGTTGTTAAAAATGGTCAAATGAAACCAAGCAGTATTACTATTCATTGATTGAGAGAATGGGCTACAGAGAATTAATTTACTTGAACACAGAAACCTAACATGTCTTATTGTAACAATTATTAAAAAAATAATTATAGTATTTTATATGGACATTGTTAACTTCTCCTCAGCTATATAATATTAGGCGACCATAATAGCCTGCAATTTCAGAGCAAATTATCACTTCTGAATCATATCTATAAAAACCTCAAAAGATTTTTCTTTCTGCTTATGCAATGTGTTGGAGCAATGTGAATATTTTCTGAGACTCTAATGTCAAATTTTTTTAAGGTTTCAAAAATGTATTGATTCAATAGTACTGATCACAGAAAAAATATATAAGGTTATTTTAAAAACTTGATTCAGTATTGTCTTGACCATGATTAAAAGAGGACATTGTCCTGTGACCTCCCAGTAGGTGAATGTGTTGCAGCTCACGGACAGTTCCTTACGGTCCTAGATTTGTCCTCCTACAGGGTCTCCTCCTGGAGTTGTGCCTGATTCTATTATCTGTCTTCATCCGAATCCACTGAAGAATGGGACGATTCTGCTTTTGCTTCTGGGCCAGGAATTGTTTGATTCTGAAAGTCTTTTGAGAAGACACAGTTAGGGTAGGAGGCAAGAGCACGTTCTCCATGGCAGACTGAAGCAGAAGAAGGGGAAAATCCAATATCAAATTCTAATCAATTGGCAGGGTCTTCTTTTCTACTGAAGTCCTCCCCTACTCAATCTTAAATCACAGTGATGGCTCTAAGAACAATATTAGGATGGATGAGTTAGGGTTGGGCCAACTCAAGTGATGCTGAAGAGAGTGGCTGGCCTGAGGTTTCGATGGGACGTTGAGATGAGTTTCATCTAGAGAATGGTCTCAGCTTAGTCCATCTAGCTTTGTGGCCACAAGATTAGAGCCATCTACTAGACAGTATCCAACAATTATAATTACACATAACTTTCTTTTTAAAAGTAATATCAAGGGGCCCGGCAGGATGGCTCAGTGGTCTAAAGCACCTGCTTAGGAGAGCTTAGGCAGCTGCAGGGACCATGGTTCGATCCCCGGCACCACATGCTGCGCCAGCCCTGCCCTCAGGGCAGGCTGAGCTGGCCATAAAAATAAATAAATAAACAAACAAACAAAAGTTCTGAAACAAGAAAAAAAAAAAAAAGTAATACCAAACACTAACTGTCTGAAGAAAAATAATCTCTCATTTTGTCCATATTTGTCGAATGATGGGTTGACACTGATTCTACCCTATTATATAGCATTTAATTAAAACCAGGAATTTGCAGCTAGTCATAGAGATGTATATTTCTAAAATCTTACCTTTTTCCAAAGAGCAATCAATCTCTATTTAGTATGATACTTTAAGGGACTATGACTAAGGAAAAATTATGACCATATGTGTCATAATAATTGCTAAAGTCACTTCTTTGCAATCTTCAGCAGCTTTTGTTCCTATCCAGAGTGCTTTCATTTGGCCTCAGATTCATGTTATTACTGTTGGGTCATTTTTAGAACAGAACTGGGGGGGAGTCAAAACCCCAAACTTGTCTACTTGTTTGTCTACTATTATTATGTTTTTAAAGTGGTATAAAATGCAATGCTTTTCCAAATAGTTGAGCAAATTCAAGCCACCATAAAATATGCTGGTGATGTGGCCTTTACTCATTAATCTGACCCAAGGTTCCAAAATGACTTTAAAAGTTTGACTTACTTGCTTAGCAAACCCTGTGGAGTCTCCTTCTTGCCTTATTT